>MQRK01240617.1:0-13433 GCA_001938485.1 Girardia tigrina | reverse complement strand
ATGTCAGCAAATCTTGCAAAGTATTTAACTTGAAAAATTTTCGTCGTTTGTTTTTTTTTGACTTTATCAATATAACATTGACTTAATTGATTGCAACAACGACTTAATTGTTGCAACAAGGACTTAGTTGATCGAAAAACACTGTATATAAAAGTAGTTTTCGAAATGGGAGTAAAACGTGAGTTTCAACCGAAAAAAGAAAACATATTTTTATTTTAAGAAAAGAAGGGTATAAAACTAGAGAAATTTTATCAGTCAGAGATGTGTTGTTAAAAAATTAACAATGTATTGGGGCTATAAAAACACTGATTGTAACAATAAAACACGGTCTCAAAGGTCCGAAGTGACGGAATTTAGACTTTGATTCTGCTTCCGAAATAACTCAAAAAATATTTAGATGCTTCTTGGCCCAATCTTCTTACATTTAACATCGATTAAAGGACAATTTTTAGGCTGACAAAAACAAAAAAGCCTAAGTGAAGCCAATAGAACATTAAAGATTCTCTTGTATTTTAAATACGTATCTTTATTGGATAGATCATCTATTGAATTGTTTGTTAAACGTTTACTCACCCAAACTGACAGTTACTGAGAGGTAGATTTCAAATTATGTACTAATGAAGGTTCCAAATCCTTGAAAAGTGATGCTTTGGGGTGTAATTATAGCTATGTGTTACGGAAACGAGCTAAACAGGTTAATGAAACTTATTTAACTCGTCTACGTAACTTATGAAATTACACAAACTCAAAAATTGACGATCGAGTATATAATGAAATTGTATTCAACCAAAACAATTATATAACGGAAGGATCAAGACAAAAATCCGAAATCGTTATATCACACAAAAACAAGAAGTTGTTTCCAGAGGGATGTCAAATAAAAACAAAAAGTATACCGATTATTTTTGATTAGATCTGGTACCGAAAACGCTCGAGCAAATGTCCTATTTTATTGAATCTATGAAGATACCAAATAACACGATGAAATGTTCTTTTTCCTGTTTCGTTTGATTGGAATTCACACGATGTCGTTTGGATTGGGGCTTAGGAATTGGCTAAGTAAAATAGGAATTCGGGATCGTATGAATTTGTTTCCGTATCGGTAATAATCAGTGAGATAGATAGCTCACTGATGAATTTTGAGATACGGAGTTTTTTTTGATTTCCGTAGGTGAAAGCAACAATTTTCTGATTAACCCTTGAATGCATCTTGTATCAAAAATGATACAACAAACGTTTGAAAGTGCCATGCATCCAGTTTGTGTAAATAATTGCTGTCCTTTGTAAATAAATTATCTTTGTACATTTTTGTCTATGACGATTATAACAAAACATGTCAAAACTCCCGCCAATATTGATATAAACGTCAAAATTATATAAACGTCAAAAAATATTTCATGAAAAAATAAAAAATCATGCATTTAAGGGTTAAAACGCTAAACAAGCGAATATCAAGTTTAGTTATATGTATTTCTGAAATCGATTTAATTTTTTATCGATTTCAGTTGTTTTTAAATTTTTAATTTTTTATTTGGCGTCGCTATGCATTTTAATATAAATTTACAGATTGTACATAAAAGAAATGTTTTTACAAAAGAAAAAAAATAAAATAACAATAACAATTTTTATAACAAAAAATAACAATAAAAAAGAAATCCACACTAGGAGCAATAAAAGAAATCAAATAATACACCGCGTCATAAAGACAATAGGCGTTACACACCCACAAGAAAAATACATTATTGTTTGACATAAAGGAGACAAAAAAATATTTACATGAAAAAAATAGAAAATAAACGTACGCGCATTGTTTCGTGAGTTTTAACACTATGCATCATTGTTAATTCTGGTTTATGCCACCTAACACCATCATTGATATTCCTGTCAATACTGCTGCAAAAACTTAATTTATCCTTATATATAACCAATCCAAATTGTTTCCAGCATGATGAAACTCCTTATCATAGGATTTCCTTAGTTTCAAAATATCTACATGACGAAGAAAATTAGGTTCCGAGGTCTTGACTATATCACTCCTCAATTCTTAATTCTATTTAGGAATATTAAGATTACCTAAAAATAGTGTACCAAATCTACAAGTGACCTCCATTGATGATCTCAATCACAAAATCAACGTTTTCGGGACACAAGAAATTTCCGCTGATTACTCAAAATAATTGTTCACTCAACGGTTCGTTATTTGGGGCTTGCGCCAGAGCAAACAATGGTTACAAAACACTTACATGTAACATTTGTTATCTAATTAAACATTTTTCATTATGGAATTTATCGATATGGATCAAGCTAAAGACAACATAGAAGTCACATTTTGGTATTTGACTCAAAAGAAAATCTTCGAAATCAAAGTAATCCTTGATCTCAAATTTATGAGAAATCAAGCGGCTCAATAGTGACTCATTGGCCACAATAGAATATCAAACATTGATAGGACAGGGTGCAAAGGATGACCAGCTTTATTTATTTCTGTTCATTTACCGTATTTTTCCGTGTATAAGATCCCCCTTATTTTTGGGTGTGCAATTTTTGAAAAAAGTTCAAAAAGTACTTTAATTCTTTCCAGAAAATAAATTGAAATCTTTTGTGTTGCAGATATATTTCAAATATTTATTAATTTTTGAAAATTCTCGTTAAAAAGGGCGTCCTATAAACGGAAAAATACGGTAATTAAGCCTTCTGATTAACTATTAAAAAATCTTCAGAATGGTTTGCTATGAAATTTTCTGATCTTCTCTTTTTTATTTTATCATTGAATATTTTTTTATAACTTCTTTCGTTTTTTTAAGATTTTATTTTTTTCATGTTTATTTTGTGTTATATTTAATTACTGTAGAACTGAATCATTTTTCATTATTGAATAACGATTTAATAATTTTTTTTCATATCATTTTTTCTGTATCGCATTTTTGATTTCAGGATAATACTTTAAATATTAGACAACTTCGATTGTTTTAATTGAATTATTGATGTCTTGAATCAGATGGGTCATAGCATTCACCATAGGCGAGTATGAGGAATATTTTAATTGTATGAATGTGGTGTGTTGATTTAAGTGTACTGAAACTGGAATTATGATTCTTCCAAGCAGTTGGAAAATTGGTGTTTTTTTATATTAGCGATAACTGATCATTCGAAGAGAATTTAAATTTTTTAAATTAATGAAAATTTAATTATCTCATAATATTTAAATTTAAAAAGTAATAAGTTAGGATAAATTTGAAATATAAGTAATCTTTTTCAAAAATAAAATAAAAATGTTAAATGTTTTAATGAAATACATTTTAGAGGTTTGAATAATTTTAAAATTAGTTTAATTATTTTTTTTATAATTTTATGAAATATTTTAAATTGTTAATATTCAAAGTTATTGAAAAATTAGGAAATTTGTTAGAATAATCATAAAAATTTAAGAAATAAAACTAATTAGAATGATGACAAACGGTGAAAGATCTTCCGAGAATTGTTATGACTCAACCATGTGATATTAATAAATGTTTGCACAGTAATTGTGTTGGTGCAATTAGCAATTATATAACAATAATATATGTTACTGAATAAAGAAATATATTTTCCAACAGCCAAAATTATCCAACAATTTACGTTCACCTTCTTTATTAAAATCAACAACTAATTTCCTGATATCAGAAAATTATTCGTCACAATGCGCAGTTTCTTCATGAGGAAGTCATGAAAAAGTTTGATGAAAAAATAAATAAAATTTCTAATTTGACAGAAGTTTATTTCAAGAGTGATACGGAAATAGAGAATATTGGGATGGGACTGCAACGGTTAAACTATGTAGAGAATAAATAAGGCTTTCCGTTTCGCAGATACGCTGTTGAATCCCGTCGTACGTCAACGGGTTGTTGCGATTGGCGTCACGATATAACTGAAGAATCGAAATAGGATCGAAACCGAATATATTTTTTGTCGTTAATGTCTCAAAAATATTTTCGGGTTGATAAGTTTGAATTCCTTTTACCAAATTACCAAATATTTTCCGTTCGGTGTCCATTGTTAGAGAAGCAGCAGTGTGAAGAACATTATTGTCCATTGGTAGTTTTAGTGTCGGCGAAGCTCCGTTTCTGAGCAGTAGATCAATGAGTACTTCTTTCATTTGATATGTCGCAATAGATAGCGCTGTTTCTCGAGCGCAATTTTGATGATTTATTATATATTCATTATGGTTCTTTCGAAGGGTTTGTAATTCATTATAAACTAAATCTATTTGGCCTTGTCGACAATATTTTATAAGCATTGTATCTCCAAAATCTAAATATGGACCATTTATATTATTTCTAAATTTGGTTTTTTTAATTTTCTCTAATAAACCATTTTTTATTTGAAGTTTTATACATCTTTCATTCACAGGTGCTTGCGATGTTGAGGGGAACGTTGCCATTGCCCCTACTGATCCTGAGGAAGTGCCGGCAACCGAATAATTAGGATTTTCGGCTGTTGGAGAAATCGATGAAGCGTATCCAGATGATTTACCAGATTCTTGGCACCCTGAAACCCTTAAATTAAAAGATGACTTCTTAGTCTTGATACTTTGATGTTTTCCCTTGGAAACATATTCGTCTTCGTTTGAGGTAGAGTCTAAGTCGGATTTCAAGAAAATCGAATCAAGTTTAATGCTTAGGAACGATGTATCGTCATTTGATCCCTCAGAATCGTCAGTCAAACTCAATGTTTTCTTTCGAAAATTATTCATCTAAATAAATAGATAGACAGTTAATGGTATTTTATAACCGTAATTAAACTTGTATCATAAATATGACTTAGTAAAATCAAATCAAATAAATAATGGTTTCAAGTTCGAATATTTTCATAGCATGTGACCTAAACTTGATATATTTTTGCAACTATAAAATAATTCGTAGTTTTGGATAAAATTATGAATAATATTTGCTTTATTTTAACTTATACGTATATAAGAAACGGATGGAAAATATCGAAGTCAATGTGTACAGACTTATGATCTTAGGGATCCCTTTGATAATGTAATACTGGGCATTGCATACGACAGTTTTTTAAAGTTATAAAAAAATTATAAAAGTCAAAAAATTCAGAAAATTAAAATTTGTATGAATAGTTAGAGTTTTAGAAAAATAAATGAATGTACGAAAGCTTTGACAAAGATTGTCCTGAGGACAATCAAACTTGTAATACGGATTAAAATGTTGAAAATCACATCTGTGTTCTTAATAAAATTAATAGAAACAAATGTAAATAGTATCAAAATCAGTCAATGATAAGTAATGAGCCACTTTTATAGATAGAAAAATAACGTTTTCATGATAAAATTTGAGAATAAGACCCAAGAAAACTTTATTATATTCAATACTGAATTGTTAATAAGAATTGTTCTGTCATTTATTTTACATTTACCAGTGTACTATTATATTGTAAAGTTTTATTACTCCATCGTTTGATATTTTTGTCCATTCTTCTTTACAGATTGATATTGATATTATTGATATTCTTTAAGTATTGATATTATTGTGACTTAAAACTCTTTTCTTTAATTAAGCCCACATATTTTCAATAAAATTGAAATTAGGTGATTGTGGTGGCAAATCAGTTATTTAATCATAAAAGTTATTTATTAAATTTATTTAATCATTAATTCAAAATACTTTAATATTCAATTACAAAAAACATATCAAAATTCTTTCCAAATTCGCCTTTATGACTCCACATACCCTTCTACTTTCGCCACCATGTTTGACGTTTTTGATAGTATATGTCTTACTTTGTTGTTGTCCAAGTATTTTTCCGACATAAAGAAGTCTTGTTGACTTAGTCAGATACTACATTCTCCCGAAAAATTACTTTAGACCATTGTTTATTAGCCTACAAGCCAAATTTTTTATCCATTCTAATTGTTTCCTAATTTGCTTTTTAGTTAAGAAAAGCATTTAGCTGCAACACGACCACATAATTTATGTTTTCGTGATTTGGATTTTACAATTTCAATACTATTTTTTTTCCAGAAATTCCGTAATTCACTTGTCGTCAAAATGGGTTTAATTTACTTATTCTAAGCAAACACTTATCTATGAAACTTCATCTGTATAAAAACAGTATATTTTATTGTCTAAAAAAACTTAGTTTTCTCAGCATAGAAAAGTAGGGTTACAAATATTTTAGATGACTAATATTATCATCGTGGATTGGCACCTGATGCTTCTGTCGGTATTCCACACTTCAGTAGCCAAGGGAAACGTACAAAAAATTGATAATGATTTCATAAATTTACCCCGTCTGAAGCAGTTCGTAAATTTACCCTGCTCGAGGGTACATAAAATATTTAGAATATTTATGCTCAATGCACTAAAAACAAAACTTATAAAAGATAGCTTATTACTTATTATCGAAGGATTTTTAAACTATTTACATTTATTTCATTATTAAAAAAAATTTTCCATTAATTTAAAACTTTTGTCAATTATTATTATTACGGAAACAACAAGTATTTGTAATAATAATAAAAAATCATTCTTAAATAATTATTTTCTCTTAAAATTTAATTTTTCTAAATGTCGGTTGGGTGACTCATTACATAATATCACACTTCCATAATTGTAATTCGCAGAGAAAACCCATTTCTTGCTGTTTACGGACCTTTAAATCTTTGAAGCTTCGCCCTGTAAAGAATTTTTAAAATATTAAATCTATAATTACACGTAAAAACTGTTCGCTGAATATTAATGCGAAACTATATATTTTTTATGACACCTTAAAAGACAATAACTGGTAAACCTATTTCAATAAAATCCAAAAATCTGTTTCATTTCCTACCAAATCTACAAAGGGAAATATTGTTTATTTATTTGTTTATTCGGGAGAGACGTCGGTTCGTATTGATTAAAACTAAATCAAAGAGCAAAACAACCCTTTCTATTTGCACTGGATACATTTTGTTAATAAATCATAAAAATAATACCACGACAAATAAATTCTTAACTGAAGCTTCTCTTAAGAGTGTTGCTCGAGGGTACGATATAATGCTTGTGAAGAATGCCTCTCGAGTACTTAAGTGGCAAGAATTCGTTATTATTATATTTTCTTTCAAAAATAATTAATAATTATAAAACTATATATGTCTTAATTAATGCTTTATAAAAACCGGGTTAAATACACTTTTATGGATATTTACTTATATTATTACTAATAATAATTATAAATAATTAAAATTAATTAAATTAATAGAGTAATCTAAAATGATACATTATAATAATATTTTAGTATATAATTATAATTAATTTTAATATATGTATATATTTATTTGTTAATATGAGTGATATTTTTTACTTAATTAAATATTTATAGTTTTTGACCGACTTAATCTTATCCATTTTGAATCAATAATTAATTTCTGGTTGAAGTGTCTTATCAATAATGATTCACAGAACTGTCGCTCAGTTTGTAAATGAAAACCCTTCTGTAGAACTGAAAACAGTCTTTGAAACAGAAGTGATTTTGTTCTTAAAATGAATTCAATGATCAAGAACCTTACTCAATACACTTGATTGTGAATGTTCACTAATCCGGGTTTTGAGATGATGATTTTTTCATGATATACGAGATTTTTCAGAGGTGAAAATTAAATTTATAAACCACATAAGCTTGGAAACAACAAATCATTTTGAATATTTTTGAGAAGACTTTTATGACTTTACATGCAGACAAGATATTAAGTGAATCTTGAAACTTCCTAAATTTCTATAAAAACTATTCATAGATGCTCAAAATGTCTGTTATCTTCTATAGTGTTTTCTTTAAAACCTTCGCAAACTCATATATCTGTGTACATAACTTGTCAAAATTACCATATTGCAATCTTTAAGTTGAGAATATGTTTTGCAATAAATCACATACTCCTTTATGTTTGTGTTCGGACATTGTTTATCGATACGCATGTAATGGGTGCAATGCTACGTACATCAGAGAGACTGCCGTCATCTCTGAAAACGAGTCCAAGAACACAGTCAAAGAGGGGAAAGAGTAATATTGCTGTAACTTGTAATTGTAATATGAGCATAAATGATTTTAAGATTTTGTGCAAGCATTTTAAAAATTATTGGGAGAGAGTGTCATGNGAAGCATTGTTGATAAGATCATGTGATCCAAAAATCAATGTTCAAACAGCACTCTCAACTAATTTGTTAAGAGTTCTCGATTAGACTTAAGGAAGTGAGTACATAATCTTTCATTTCTTATATAATTGCAATAAAAAAGAACATAATCAGTGATCTGATGATGACGGTTAAACCGTCGAAATATATTTTTAAATGGTGTTTATTTGGTTTTACTAAAAATTGCCATCTTTTTTCAAGTTTATTTATAGAATTTTGTCGACTTTTTGTTGACAGTTTTGGTCGAAATATTGTGAATAAATTTTTGATGCGATCTTGTGAAGGATTAACATTATAATGTGTTCAATAACTATTTAAGATCAAAAACTTTTAATTATCATTACGTTTGAGTTTAAACCTACCTTGTTTGGTTATTCGATTCACATGAAGATGAATTCGACAGAATGACGATTGATAAGTGATGTGACTTAATCGAACAAGAGTGGATCTTGACAGATTTGAGAGAATTTGATACTCCGAGTATGGCTACTAAAATTCTTGATGATTTTTTATAAATTTGATTCTGTTTTGAGTTTTCAAATAATGAGCTATATAAACTTCTCAAAATCGTAATTTAGTCTAGTCTGTGAAATAAAAAGAACTGTCAATGAAAAAAGTTTTTTCAGCTGAAAATCTGAATTATTCAAATAATTATAGTCAACTTTTGATCAGCTGGACGTTAATGATGTATCTGATGGATGTTGTCAACTAGTTCGATGCATTTGTGCATGGATTACGGGATCACAGGGAATCGATTGATGAAAATTGTTTGTAAATGTCAATATAAGAGACCATTTCAAATTCACAATCAAAGTACCTTGAAATTATTGCTAGAGAGTTCTATCTCAAAATGCTGATAATTCCAATCAGAAGTATAATTGGTAGAAGTGACAGCAAGATCAACGAGACGAGACCGTTTTCTAAGGTGACGATCAAGATTGAGACGAATAACGGTGATATAAAATAAATCATTCAGCCACCACCTAGGGACATCCCGATAATACTACAGCGGTGCAACTTCGTAACTTCAAGCGCATTGCTAAGAACATCATCCCAATATATGAAAGGTAAGATAACTGCCAAAAACGTCAGTACTTGGGAAATTGGGTAGATCCAACGTTTCTTCTCTTTTTTAAATGCTTTAACAAATGTGATATAAAAATGAGAATCTATGCTTCTAATTATTTCGTTTACATCCAATAAAGGACTTTTTGGTGCCGTACTTTTCGTGACGTATTTATTGTTTAATATTATTGATTTTACAATATTTAATTTTATTTTTAAGGGCTTTAAAAATTTATTTTAACAAGAGTAATGTAATGTTTAATATTACTTCTTTATATATTTTATTATGAAAAAAGTGTGTACTATTAATATTTAATAAAATAGGAAATAGTTTTAATTTGTATTATTAGGTATTTTTTGAAACATTTCTAAAAGTATTATTGAAGGCTTCTATGGTTGAAAATATTTTAAAGTAATATAGGTAAATCTTAATTTACTCTCAATGAGTGTTTGTTTGTGTTTGATTTGCCAAGTAAGAAGGATACTGACATAACTGTGAGGAAAGTTTTGAATTGTGTGTTGATATTGTGCATGTTTTATGTTGATTCGGATTGTGCCTCTCCTGCACAGATGGATGATTAATATTTTCTTTGATTTCTACTAATTAAAAATAATTTAATTTAATTGTAAAGTAAAAAGATTTAAAATAATTTTTGAATGTATTATTTATTTTTTAACGTAATTTAAAATTTTAATACATTAATTTAATATGTTCTTTTTTAAAAAATGTTTAGATTTAATTTTAAAAAATTAGATTCGTTATAATTAATAATTTTTATTAACAGATTTTCATTTATTGAAAATAATTAGTTTGAACTGAGAAATATATTGACGAAGAAAAATGTCAAATAGTGAATGCGCTTGTGGTATTAATAAATGTTGTAAAACTCATATTGATGTTGTTAATAATAACGCGATGCGAAAACGAAAACGAGTACAAGGTTCGTATTTACGTGGAATGGTGAAGTCCTAAAAGAGATAAATAATCATTCGCATGGATTTTCAGCAGTGGCTGTAGAAGTAGCTATCATAAAAACAAGAATGAAGATTCAGAGTGGTAGGAGTCCAAAAAATCCATTCTTAATCATAAATTGCTGCATTGAAAACATTTTGCAAGCAGAAGAAGGTGCTCTTAAGAGTACTGAATCTAGTAATTCTCCAAAACATAAATGTGTTAAATATATAAGAGCAAATGAAAGAATTTTAAATATTGTTAAATAATATGCTCAAACGTGACGATTGGATTATTTACATACTTTTCAAACCGGAAAGAAACGCGTGTTGCATTCTAATAATAAATTAATAAATTTAATATTCTTTACATTCCTTTTACATTTAAGCCGTATGTATGAAGACTATTCCGTTTAAATAAGTGGAATCAATTTTAACAGCATATAATGTAACAAGGAGTAGATAGTTTGATTTGTGATGTTAGCCTTTAAAAGCAATATGACAACGTATATATAGCTAACTAACAATTGCCTTTGATTTCAAACACGTTAGGGTTTTCACACAGCAAAGAAATTCTGTACCTTCTACCACCTGACAGACAAAGGAAAAGATGGTAGAACTTAAAGGTGTCGACGTTTTGACACAACCTACATGCAATCAAAATTCAGAGAAGACAAGGCAAAAACACAGTTAATATATTAATCATTATGTTTTGTTGATTCTGCAGGTTGACCAGTGATAAACCATAATCATTGGCTACAAAAGTTTTCACTGAGTGTTCATTTTTCCATGTCTGTTCAAATGGAGTGTGGCCAATGTAGTGTTAAGTGGTAAGGCAATAGTTAAATAACCATGTCTACTCGGCTATTGAAATTCACTCAATTAATGTGATACTAATTACAAAAACATTTATATGTTTCCAAAGATTTGTAGATATTTAGCATACGCTGTTTCAGGTCAAATTCTTAAGTTACTAGGTAGAAATTTCTTTTGATAGTAATTTGGAATGATTCTTCAGCCACGCTTAGCCATCATAAACGCTATCAAACAAAAAAGTTTCAGTAGAGAAATAAAAAGAGAAAACCATTCTTTCGTGAAAATTTCTGAAACAGTGAAGTGATCAAACGTGTTATTAATTTGACACTATGATTAGGTAGCTTTGAGACCTCTTTTTAAATCGTATCCTTAGAACAGTGTACTTACCGAAGTAGGTAATAAATAATATATTAAAATTAACGTTTCTAAAAAAATTAAAAATGCAACTTTCATATTTTGAAAAAAAAATCAAAACATAAAATATTTATATCATTAATTAATTATCAAATTTCTAATTGGTTAAAATTAAATCTAAGCATTCTTTAAAAAATTACCAATTAAATTAAGATATTTAGATTTTAAATTACATTAAAAATTATATATTACATTCGAAAATTAAATACTACATTTGAAAAATATTTCAATAATTATACTTTAAAATTAAATTATTTTCAATTATTAAGAATCAAAGAAAACAGCAATCATCCATCTGGGCACGAGAGACACGATCCGAATCAACATACAACATGCACAATATGAAACAACATGAATGAACATTCTTGAAATGTCTCCCACTGAAAGTTTGCTGTCAAAAACTTCTTTTACCAATTGTTTGACTCTGATTTCATAGTTCCGATATCTCTCATTCGGCTTCTGCTTGCAAACATACAATTCTGCAATCTTCTCAACAATTGACTTCGTGGTTGTGAACGAATCATTAAACCACTATTCAGTTTCTTCGTTCGTGAAGCCTTGTTGAGCAAAACTCTTGCCATGGTTGTTTGGCATCGTTTCTCAATAACATGTCAAAGGCGAATAACAACTCCATTTGATTGAACGAAACGAAATACTTTGTGGACTGCATCCAATTTTCTGCGTCAGTGGAACATCCATCGAAGAAAGTTGGCTTCTGAATAAGCAGCTCCTGGGTTTTCTGCGGTAAACTAGAGAACATCTTTTGTCTCTCCTCGCGTTTCGTCCGTGTAACGACATTGATTTCAACGTGGTCGCCAGTAAAAGAACTAGAAGACATCGGTTAAATAAACGTATATTTCAATACAAAAATACAAATATATATAAGAAAGTATTGCGTAATTACGTAATAAGATCTGACCCGCCAATGGGTGGGGTCAATTTCAATTACACAACAATTCTGTGCGTAATCGCTAATTCTTGTTGCGCAATTGCGGAACATATTGAATATATTCTAACTACAATAATTAATTTATTCGTTACCTTTTAGAGTAAATGTGTCTATTAAAATTGTATTATTCAAACAATTCAATATTCATATACTAAACATCCAAAAATTGCTGATGATGATGTATGTAAACATCGAAATATGTCCAATAATTATATAAAAAAAGCTTTAATCAAATTATATTTTCGAAATACTAAACTTGCGTTCACAAGACTCAATAATATATATATATATATATATACATAAGGTGCTTTATCAATATAAGAGTAAACAGTAAATAAATAAAGGAATTTAAAATAGAGTTTAATATAATTTAAATACTTTCTCCACAGAAAGAAAACTTTTAGAATTTCAATTACCTATAAAATTCCTCAATAAATGAAACAAATATCTTCAACTAGATAATCAACGATAATTTATGGGAAAATGCAATTATTCGATTGTTTCATCTAAGTCCTGAAGTCATCAGTGATCTCCTGGGAGTATTCTCATAAGGGGTCCTTATCTCCATATCTATCATTGAATATGCCAAAAAATCGTTAATAAAACCATTATGTAAATATTTTTGTACTTTAACTTAAACAAGTCCTATGAAACTATATCTATTCTTAATGTTCTTCTTTTTTCATCTTTTTTCAATCATACATCTTTTACATTTTTTAAAATAGTAATAACTGAAAGAAATGTTTCACACTGAATCAGATTATCGAGAGAGCYTTTTGCAYATTAATTTTATGATCTAATTTTCTGAAAATAATAATTCAAACGAGTCCATTTTTATAATATTAGAATTGCCAGTGTTTTCTTGTTCTGCAATGTTACTTCCGCCATTCTTCCGATTGTCCTTCAGAGATGACACGAAGTCTCTCCAGTGAATGTAGCACTACACCAATTACATTTATGTTCGTAAACAAGATGTACTTTTTATATTTCTGACTCCTGACCAAAAGTATATCACCCTAAAGGTATAAAGACAATGAAATCTTCCTATTCATTTAAATTATTCTTATTTCAATTATTTT
>MQRK01240615.1:18697-30910 GCA_001938485.1 Girardia tigrina | reverse complement strand
ATGGCTGTATTTGTGGACTTTGTACAGCCGCGAAAGGGACATTTGAACTTTCCCTCGCATTTGGATCTGCGATCCTAAAAGACAAATGTGTATCTTCAGGATAAGTCGTTTGCTCCACCACCGTTGAAATAGTCGGAGTGACTGTTGCTGGCTGAAAATTGGTCGTTAGGATAAGTGTGGGTTCTTCGTCTCTGTCTGGATTGTCGCTTCTTCTGTTGGATTGCGCTGATGATTCTGTCGGATGTTCATTGATATTCTCCCTCGCTTCTATTCGATGATCTTTCTCTCTAATGTGGGCCTCACATCTCTTTCGAATGGTATTGAACCTCTAGGCTCTTTAGAGGGTCCACCCAAACTAAAGAATCACTAGCAGCCCCCCGATAGGCCTCCTACGGGGTCGGATAGTTTCGGTCTCCGAGATCTTTTCGGCTTCCCTGTGAGAAACGACCACCCATGAGTTGTATAGCCATGGTTCTGCATACCTTTGGCTGTATTCGTGGACCTTTTGACATATCCTAAATCAATTAAATTTAGGGATCCGGTATATGTGAGAAAGAGCAAATTTAGCTACCATGTAAAGGACATTAGTGATCGTAATTATGATCTTCTAAATGTAGCCCTACAAGAAGTTGGAACAAGACCAGATGGAAAGCTTAATGAACATAGAGAACAATATTTTCGATCAGATGAAGGGTTTGTCTAATGGATTTGTCAATGGATTTGTCTAATTATACTATGGCATTTATCAAAATATGCATACAAGGAAGAAAAAAAAGAAATGGTGAAAATTATCCAATCTGGAAATTGTCAGAAATTCGTTGTTTTTAATTGTTGAAGCAAGTTGTATTGTTGTGTTAATAAATCTTGTTATACATGTCTCTCTGTTTTAATGCATCAATTAAATTAAATGTAATAAATGTTATGAGATATCACGTTATCAAAGTATTTTATCATTATTTTAAAATCCCCTTACGAAAATGGTGAGTTTTTCTTGTGCTTCACAAATTTATTTATTTGCATTTTCTTAGAATTGTAATTTCTACAATTACTGTAAACACCTATTCAATTCAATTTAGTATTTCATCTGTCCAAAATGTGAAGTTTTATGTCAATGAAGCTTTGAAGAATTTTCCAATGAACATTATCGATACCAGGTTCCTTTCATCAATTCGAAAAAAATATTTTTAAGCAATACATGTTACAGATGATTCAAGAGAAAGCTCTAACAAAAATTCAACAATATCCATTATACAGATGTCGTATGGCAAATGTTCACAATCTGCAAAATTGTCATGATACAATCCAGCGTTACTATGGATATGTGTTCAATAGATGTGAGTATTACATTTGTCCAGTGTGTCAAAATGTAAGTAGCTGTGACTATTATCAATTTTATGAATGTCACAATGACCATTTGAGTGACATTTCAGTGAATATTAAGAAGACTATCTTCCAATCATCAACGTATCCAGTTCTCGCAGCACCAAAGGTTTTAAATACGTTAAAAGTTCCCTTAAAAAATTTAAATCTTACAGATGTTCCAACCAAGACAGCCAAGGCTGCAAATATTGCATTAAAACGTGTAAATGATATAAATATCACAAATGTTCCATCAAAAGCTCAAGACAGACCAATTCATAAAGCTTCATTAAATAGGAAGGTACGTCAATATGTTATCAAGGCTCCCCAGGCTAACCTTAGAAGCCTAGGCAGCCTAGGCTACAAGTTTACAAGTCTACATGAGTTTCTGGAATATTCCATGAAGGAAACCATGGAGATTCTATAAAACAACATGGTTGATTTCAAGGTTATCTAAGTCAACCTTAAATTGGAGGCAATATTCACCAATGTTGATGATGAACTATCAAATAGAACCTTCAACACCAAAATAGACCAATGTTAGAATCCAATGATATTTTGGAGTGACTCAATGAAGAACATGCCAAGATAATAAAGGAAGCGGATGAAAGCAAGGAGAAGAAGAGTGGATTGACTCTGGCATCCGGTAACCAATTGATAATTCATGTTCATAAATACTCCCCAATGAGAGGCAGCTCCTACATACCGCTTCCAGAATGGATAGTCAATAAAGGAGCATACATCATTGTTCATAATAATGACAGTATGTGTTTCAAGTATGCTAAGCTGTCAAAATTTGTGGAGGATCAAAATCATGCATCACGAGTTTCAAAATACAACAATCTGCATCACATATATCACTTCAGCTGCATTAGATTCCCGCCGAGCCCGGATGAAGTCAATAAATTTGGAAGCCACAACAATGTATCAATCAACATATTTGGATTGGAGAATGAAAAAATTTATCCCTTACTTGTATGAGGAAGAATTGGAAGATCATCGAGATTTGCTATTGCTAGATTATGGAGAAAAGAGGCATTTCATCTGGATCAAGAACTTTGAGCACTTATTCGGATCACAAATATCAAAACATAGAAGAATGGTTGAGATTTATAAAAGATGCTTTACACATTTCAATGGTGATGAGACAGCAATTAAGTTGGAAGAGCACAAGACCTATTGTAATAACAATCATTGTATAAGAGCGGAATTTCCAAAGGAAGATTATAACAAATTCAAAGAATATGAAAAGATGCAGAAAGTGCCCATTATCATATATTGTAGCTTTGAAGCCATTCTAAGCCCAATCCAAACATGCAATCCGGATCCACAACTTAGCAGTACGACAGCATACCAGTATCATGAGCTATAATCATACTGTATGTATGCATTGGATATTGACAAAGAGTCATTCCTATACAGAGGGCCAGATGCAGCGGAACATTTTATGAAACATATGGAGACTTATGCCCACACAATTGAAGACATGTTGCAGCAACACAAGCTAGACATGGTGATGACATGACAAGAAAAATGTGAATGGAGCAAGACAACACAATGCTACTTGTGTGAAAAATCATTCACAAAAGATAATTAGAAAGTCAAAGACCATTGTCATTTCACTGGAAAATATCGAGGAGCAGCATGCAATAACTGTAATTTCAGATGTAAAACATCTACAAATGTTCCTGTTGTTTTCCACAATCTTAGTGGATATGACTCCCATTTCATAGTAAGAGAATTGGAAAAATCAAAGGGAACATAGATGTTATGCCAAACATTGAGGAGAAATACATTACATTTACCAAGCATGTGGGGAAAATTAATCTCCGATTCATCGATAGTTTCCGATTCATGTCATCATCGCTGGACAGTCTTGTCAAGAATCTTCCAGCAGATGAACAGAAGGAAACTAACAAGTTCTTCCCAAACACATTTGACTTGGTCAAAGGAAAGGTGTATTCCCATATTATTATATAACATCATGGAGATCGCTGGATGAAAAAACATTGAGAGTTAATGAAGAATTTTACAACAAGCTGTACAGTACTGACATTAGTGATGCTGATTATCAACATGCACAAAATGTCTTGCAAGCTTTCAAATGCCAAACACTTGGGAAATATAGTGATGTATAACTCCAGCATATGTGCTGCTTCTTACGAATGTCTTTGAAAGCTTTCGGGATGTGACACTTAAGAGTCACAAGTTGGATCCAGCTCATTTCTTTACATCACCAGGTATGAGTTGGGCAGCAATGCTGAAATATACTGGCATAAGGCTGCAAATTCTGAAAGATAATAACATGATCCTCATCCTGGAGAAAGGAATCCGAGGTGGAATATGTCAGTCTATTCATCAGTATGGTGAGGCACACAACAAATACATGAAAAATTATGATCCATCCAAGGCATCCTCTTAGATAACATACTTGGATGATAATAATTTATATGGTTGGGCAATGAGTGCTCCATTACCTTTTAACAAGTTCACATTGATGGATGAATCAAAAGACATCATAATAGAAAAACTGGACCCTAATGGAAATGTGCGTTACATATTGGAAGTGGATGTTGAATATCCAAAAGCAGCTATCTTTTCTGACAGAGAGTAAATTTCCACCTAATGGAAAACATAAGAAGCTACTATGTCACTTGGAAAATAAGCAAAAATATGTAGCCCACTACATTAATCTCCAACAAGCTATAAAAAATTGTCTCATAATCACAAAAATCCATCAGGCTCTTCAGTTTAGTCAATCAAAATGGCTTAAGCCATATATTGACTTTAACACCAATCTGAGGACCAAACCTGAAAACGACGGTGAAAAGGATCAGTTCAAACTGTACAATAACAGCGTTTTTGGTAAAACGATGGAAGCGAGCATAGAAGCTCATTGCCAAATCAAATTTCCACAGCAGCATCATATTCACCGAAATCCTGGTGAGTATACACATGCTGAAGACATCATTGGAGTTTAATAAGCCAATATATGTGGGGATGTCAATCCTAGATCTATCCAAGACCTTGATGTACGACCTATATTATGACATCATGGTTCCTAAATTCAACCAGGATTTGCAACTAATGTATATGAATACTGATAGCTTTGTCTATCAGATTCATACAGAAGATCTGTTTGCGGAGTTTTTTCAAATGGCTCAACATATGGATACCTCAGATTATCCAAAGGACCATCCAAATTATTCAACATCAAATAAAAAAGGTCCTTGGAAAGTTTAAGGATGAAGTCAATGGTAAATCATCTCTAGATTCGTGGCACTATGGTCTAAGATGTATGCCATTGATGTGGATGGCAAGATCACAAAGAGGGCAAAGGGAGTTCAACGGGCTACGTTAGCAAACCAAATCGGATTCCATGATTATATGAGAGTGCTGCGGGAACAAATCAATATAATTTCTGAAATGCGAAGAATCCAATAAAGAGAACATCAAGTCTCCACAGTAATGATGCGGAAGAAAGGCCTGGACTGGTTTGATGATACACGACATACTTTAACAGATGGAATAAAGTGTATATAATCTTCAGCTTGTGTATACTCACCAGGATTTCGGTGAATATGATGCTGCTGTGGAAATTTGATTTGGCAATGAGCTTCTATGCTCGCTTCCAATCACATACCAGCTCGATGTTGATTCTGTTGCGGATATTTTCCATCGTTTTACCAAAAACGCTGTTATTGTACAGTTTGAACTGATCCTTTTCACAGTCGTTTTCAGGATTGGTCCTCAGATTGGTGTTAAAGTCAATATATGGCTTAAGCCATTTTGATTGACTAAACTGAAGAGCCTGATGGATTTAGTACAGATGGAATAAGTACATTACCTCATGGACATTATCTTTTGTGAATGATCCACTTGTATATATTGTACATATGTAAATAAATGTTTGTTGAAACTACTCGTCTTATACATGTCTTTATTCATAAACTTGTAAAAAACAACTTTTGTTATATATAATATTAATATATACTATAAAATGTTAACTATGCAATACTTTGACACAATGAATGCAATACGTTGACATGATGGATGCATGACGATATCAACTTGGATACGGTCATGTTTTGAATGGTTGATATGATATTGGTTGATAACATAGTATAATATCATAATATAATACATATCTATAATATAATATATGCACAGA
This sequence comes from Girardia tigrina, assembly GCA_001938485.1. Classification (NCBI taxonomy): domain Eukaryota; kingdom Metazoa; phylum Platyhelminthes; order Tricladida; family Dugesiidae; genus Girardia; species Girardia tigrina. The sequence continues at coordinate 25,380 of MQRK01240615.1, read as the reverse complement.
TAATGTGTATATGTTCGAAAAAGCACTCCGTATTGATGTTTTCAAAAATCTAAGATCATATTCTGACTATTCATATATGCATTACTATCCATGTGTTCAGACAGATTTTCGATATTTTGCTTGCTTCGCCCTTTATACTCTATGGGCCTTCTGCCCCACTTTAAACTATATTATATTAAAACATGAGTATATGGCACTTTGTGTAATTGTGAACTTATTGATTTTGAACACTTGAACATGTGCTGCCTAGTGCAGATGAGTGTAGTGGGCCTCCCATCCCTGTAATGGTGTTGAGCCTAAGGCTCTTTAGAGGGTCCACCCAAACTAAAGTCCTTAAGGGCCCCCCGATAGGCCTCCTACTGGGTCCGTGGCCTTCGCCTCTGATGAAATAAATGGAACCACATTTAATTAATTTTATATAAATTAATATTTATTTGAATGATTATAATTTTGAATAATAATTTAATAATACTAATATTCTTCCTAACATCGCCCTTTCTTAAAAGACCTTAACCATTCTATATTGCGTATAATTTTTTTACCGATATCGTTTTCCAACTCAAAACTGCGAACATGGATTTTTTTTAATAACTGGATAAGGACCCTCATACCTGTGTTGATCTTTCCCACGACCTTCTTTTTTACTAACACTTTGTCATCTATTTCGAAAAACCTATTTCAACGATTTTCATTTTGATAAGTAATTAAATTTTGATTTTTGATTGATGTTTTTTTCCGCTCTTCTCTATTACCAGCGCTATTTGTATCACCCCATTCTCTATTGATTTTAAAAGCGAAAATTATTTCTGCTGGACTCATTTGTATTGAATTTTGCACAGTAGCATTTAAAAAAATTCAATTTCTGGAAGTAAATCGACCGAATTGATACTTTTTTCTATCTTACTTGTCGTGTTGATATTATCCCGAATAGACCTAAATTGCCTTTCAAATATACCATTTGTATTATGGTGGTATGGAGTTGAAAATTCTAATTTGATATAAAATTTTTCACACATGATTCTAATTAATTTCAGTTCAAATGTCTTTCCACGATCAACATGAATTATTCTTGGCGCAACGAATTTCAATATCCAATTGTTCATAATAGTTCTAGATGTAGTCTCTTCATCTTGTTTAGCAACTGCAGATAGTGAAATATATCTGCTAAATTGGTCAATTATACCTAATATATACCTTTTGCTATATTTATTGGCCTTTAAGGGTCCACAGAAATCTATAAAGATTGATTCGAATGGATAATCGCATTTCTGTGTGATTATAACTTCTTTTTTCCTTGTTGATAATACTTTCCTTTTTTGACATACTTCACACGTTTTTATTATTTCCTCAACCTTTTCTTTAAGATTTTCAAATGCATAAGTGTCTTTTATGTAATTGAAAACTTTTTCTATACCAACATGGCACAACATTGAATGAATATATTGAATAAATTGACATCTATTATTAGCCGGAATCCAAATTTTTCTATCGTGTGTCATTACCACTCCTTGGGTTAACGTATATTCATCTATTTCATAATTATTTATCCGTCTTTTAATTTCCTAAATCTCTTTGTTATCATGTTGTCATTTGAAAACATCAGATACAGAATGTGATGCTAAAACTTTGGTCTTCAGTTTTCCTTTTTTTAGACTCCTCGTGTTACATTTGACATTGACAGAACATATCACAATCTCTCCTTGATAATGCATCTGCATTTGTATGAAGCAAGCCCTTTCTATACTCTAATTTCATATCTAAACTACTTAAAACGTTTAGCCACGTTTGAAACTGGGATGTTATAGGTTTTTTCGTTGTCAGTATGAAAGTTATTGCTTTGTAATCCGTTCTTAAAGTAAACTGTCTAACATATAGATAGTGCTTAAAGTGTTGTGTGAAAAAATAAATTGCTAATAACTCCTTCCTTGTTATGCAGTTATCCAATTTGATGTTTACTCAGCATGTTTTTCCTTGTTGCTGCCACAGAGAGTTTCGAGATTCCTTGTAAGACTTGAATAGTTCTTTATAAATTTCAGATAATAATTACAAAGACCCAGAAAACTTCTTAATTTTAAATTACTTTTCGGTCTTTCAAATATTTTGATGGATTATAACCTACTTGGATCGGTTCTAATACCTTCTTCATCAATTATGTGACCTTAAAATTTAGTTTTCTGTTTTCAAAAATGACATTTCTCTGGGTTTATTTTAAGACCTGCGCATTTCATTTTATCAAAAAAATTATTTAATTTAAAAATATGTTCGTCCAGAGTCTTTGAGCAAACAAGAATGTCATCTAAATAAACCAAAGCTTCCTTCCAAAGCATATCACCTAAAACAATTTTCATTAATCTACGAAAAGTTTCTGGGGCAGCAGCTATTCCGAATGATATGTGGTTAAAACAGAACTGACCGCTTTTTGTAGAAAACGCCATTTTCAGTTTTGAATCTTCATCTAACTCCACTTGGTAATAGGCATTTCATAGGTCGATTGTGCTAAAAACATGCGCTGCGATAAGAGAATCCAATTTGCTTTATTTAACTGTCTAAAATCCAAGAATAAATCTAACTTCACTTGGTAATAGAAGTGAGGAATGTTTTGAATTGTGTGTTGATATTGTGCATGTTTCATGTTGCTTCGGAATGTGCCTCTCCTACACAGATGGATGGTTGGTATTTTCTTTGATTCCTACTCATTGAAAATAATTTAATTTCATTTTAAAGTAAAAAGATTTAAAATAATTTTTGAATGTATTATTTATTTTTTAATGTAATTTAAAATTTTAATATATTAAGTTAATATTTTCTTTCTTAAAAATGTTTAATTTTAACCAATTTTATGTTTTATAATTAATAATTTTTATTAACATATTTTCATTTATTGAAAATAATAAGTATGAATTCAGAAATATATTGACCAAGAAAAATGTCAAATAGTGAATGCGCTTGTGATCTAATTAAATGAAGTAAAACTCATATTGATGTTAATAAAGCCATTTATCAGTAAATAATATTTAAGAAAGCGAAAGACATATTTGTAAATAATATTTATTTTTGCAGAAATTGACAAACTTAAAGTGTGAAAATGACATCAAAGAAATAAAAGAAAAGATAAAAGAATTAGAAAATAAATGTGATGAAGTAAAGGTAAGTGATATTTTGAACGGAAATTATAACGAATAATCAAATGTCTGGTGTTAATGAAGGTAAATGGACAAAATGATATAAAAAGAGAAGTGAAAATGATAAAAGATGATTTATGCAAGAATAAAGTAAGCAATGATAATACAATAAATAACGTAATATTGATTGATTTAATATTAGAAAAAACAATGTATGAAACGATAAATTAACAAAAGAATTAATTTAGACAAATATTAGTGAAATAAATCTGAGAGCTTTTAAAACACCTATTTTATCTCTGAAAGCTGCCCAAAATGTAACCCGAACTCTGTGTATTTGTCTATCTGTAACAAATACATTGTAAGTAACTCTGCCTCACATTTTACAAGTCATACTTTAAGAAAAAAATATTTAAAAAAATAACTCTTAAAAACTATAACAAAAAATATCGAAAATCAATATTTTATTATGCGAGTCTCGTTTTATGACACAATTCTTTTTTAATTATACAACTTTAAATAATGTTTAAGAATTCTTTTTTTTGAATTTCTTATTTTTTGACTTTATTTAATGTTTTCAGAAAGAGTAAATTTGTTAAATCTCATTTTATAACACGATCATTCATTCATTCCATATTCATTCAGAACTTCGATAAGTGTGATTATTGATTGTGTTCATCAATGAACCATGTTAAGAAAGCTAATTTGATTTCATTTTTATGATAAAAAAATCTTTACGTTTTAATACACTAATATTTTAAATCACTTAAATAAATTTAAAAATATTTTGATTAAAATAATATTACGTATATTAATTAAAAATATAATTTTAAAGTCGTTATTTGCATTTCAAAATTATGCGAACATAACATTCAAAATATCAATCTTCAATCTTGGCGGAAAAATAAAATCCTTCATATACTTACCCAACGCAACATACAATAAACACCATTCGAAAATATTCCTCACAGACCTCTTTATACAAGGTTGACAATTTGAGAAGTTATATGTGTACAATGTTTACCTTGAGATTTTTACCTCAAAATCGAAGGAAATGTGTCGATATATAATCGAAATATTTAAAGCTATGTTTAAAGAAATGTTTAAACATTAATTCGATTTTTCATATTTTTATTAACATAACAAGTTTGATTGTCTTCAAAACAATCTTTGTCGATGCTTTCATATGTGTTAAGAGAACTCACAAATTTGAAAGAACATTTATTACATTCACATTTCTTATCACACCTATGATGATCAATAGCATTGCTTTCACTTAAATCCATCACTCAATTTTTAATATTTCTAATTATAATCTGAACCAACTTGAAGAAAATTATTTTATTCAAAATATTTAATTTAAATTTTATCGGCTAAAATAAAATACTTTATATAATCATTTTCAAACACAAATTTGATATTATTTATTTAAAAATTTACAAAAATAAAATCAATAAAATTATTTAAAGTTTATAATAATAAAAATTAAAAATTGGAATATTAAATCTAAATTTAAATAAATTAGTTTCAGATTATAAGAATTAAAATATTAATCATCCATCTGATTATGAGACGCACAATCCAGAATCAACACGCAACATTTAAACATGCAAACACTGCACAAAAAATCAACACACCAAATATTCCTCACAATAATGACGATTAACTCGACGAAATAAATAAACAGAAAAAATAAAATAAATAAATAGCCTATTAATTATGATTTTAATAAATTTTCTTTCTAAAATTTGTGTAAATATATTTTCTAAAAATGTTTGTCGATTTTCATAGTACCATTTTGTTATAAATTATTTTCAGGGTTTATTAGAGAGACTTAGTTATGTTTTAGAGTATGAAACAGGTACTTATAATTAGTGATTATTATTTTTTTACATTTAATATTAGATGAATGTAAAAAATGGAATGAGCTAAACGAAATTATGCGGTCAATAATCGACAAAAAATTAATTGACAATCAAAAATTATTTTTGAAGCGTAAAAAGTTTATTTTGAAAACATATTGTGATCAATTTACGGAAAGAATAATCAATAAATTGAAAGAAAAGAAATCCTTCGACAAAACAGAGAGAGATATAATCAATGGATTCTGTAATTTCTTAAACATTATCGGGAAAATCTTTCCATCTTTGAAATATCACCAATTAAAATTGGATATCTATTTGAAAATATTCATTTGCTTGAAAGAACTAAAAGAATTCGTTCACGACAACATTTACGCCGTCCGAATAGCTGAAATATTTCTGTATTGTATATGTAATGTCTTGAAAGCTGAAAGATTGTCATCCGAACCCAGCAGTTTTAATGATACCGTGAAAAAATATATGGGCAAAGAGAACTTTTATGATGTTTTGAGGGCATTTAATGATTGTCCAACATCAGAATCAATCAAACTGGCAGTAGCAGTTGCATCTGCTTCATTCTTCATGATGGATGTAATTGATATAAAGGAAAATGACGTGCAACAAATACAAAAATATTTGAAGGAGACTGTTAAGAAAATGGAAGCAATAAAGACAAATGAATATCGTGGTTTTTCTGAAGAGGAAATAAACATTGCCATCAATCACGTAATATGTCATTTATTTTCGTTATTACATTATTTATTATTATCAAAAAATGATTTTTCGTTTTTTTTGACAAAATATGTAATTTTTTCCATTATGTAAACCTTTTAGATCTTACATTCATATAAATATGATACGAAAGAAATTCTGTTTAGAATATATTAGGTGTTAGTTTTTTGGACTTTCTAAGAGATGGTGTAACCTTTGTAATAAGCATTATTTTACAGTCGTACGTACAGATTTTTAAAGTGCTGAAATCGAGGCATTATAATTAAGTGGGTCATTGACCTTAAATGCGTCATAAACATATTTTTAATCGCGTTTTAGCATGACAACTTTCATACCAACAAAACAGAATTTGCGGGAAGCACTACTGTTTTGCTTTAACCAAAAGAAAAAAGCTGAAGACAGTTTTCGGCTTCTTGAATAAACTTATGGTCAACATGCACCAACTCAACAGACTTGCGAGAACTGGTATAATCGTTTCAAAAGGGGAAATTTCGACGTAAGTGACAAAGAGCGTTCCGGTCAACCAAAAAGATTCGAAGGTGAAGATTTGGAATCATTACTGAAGGAAGATTCTACTCAAACTGAAAAGGAGCTTCCAAAACAGTTAAATGTTACTCAAGCAGCCATAAGTAAACGTCTACATGCTATGAAAATAATTCAAAAAAAAGGAAAATGGATACCACATGAATTGAATCAAGCCAACATTGAAAGTCGATTACTGATATTCAATTCATTGCTTACAAGACAACGAAGATTGTCGTTTTTGCATAATATTGTGACTGAAGATGAAAAATAGATTTATTATGTAAACTCTAAACGCAAGAAATCGTGGGTTCATCCCGGCGAATCGTCCACGTCAACAGCAAAAAGAAACATTCATGGAAGCAAGGTTATGTTGTGCATTTGGTGGGATCAGAAAGGTGTGCTGTACTATGAGCTGCTGAATTCGAATGAAACTGTTAATGCA
>MQRK01240611.1:0-16264 GCA_001938485.1 Girardia tigrina | reverse complement strand
GGTATAAAATTTCGCACATGTCTAGAAAAAAAATTATTTTCCTCTTTTTAGTGCATTGGTAATGCTTGAAAAACGTGGTTGTTTTTTATAAAAAATTTTTTTATTAATAATATTATTTATTCTAATGCAGATCATATGGCCAGCCAATAAGAACTCGTCTTTCCTAACCCACATTAATTTTCTAAAATCAATCACGCCATATGACAGGATTATAGCTCATTTATTTTTACATTCATTATTTTAATTTTTTATTATCCAATTTTAATAATTATTTAAATTAATAATTATTATTCTTTTACTTTTTAATTAATTTAAATTTTTTAATTATTGATTATTTTATTAATTTAATTATATATGTATTTAATATTTAGTTATTTACACCATTAATATAATAATGAAAACACAAAACAAACAATACAAACAACAAATCACAGTAAATAAAAATTACATATCACAATACTTTTTCCGTGAAACCAGAGATTCTCAGAAGTCAGTCTGTAACCTGTAGAAAATAATTCAAAGAACAGCTTTCGACTGGATTCGCACAATCAAAACGAGTCACTTCCAAAAGAAGGGGTAGAAGAACTAAAAAGACAATAAGTTGTCGACAGTCTGATTTAATGGATTGAGGAAGATTGTCAAACAACCTTAAAACATTTTTTTCGATCTTTTGATAGAGGGATTCGGTATTAGAGTGTGAATCAACTCTGTCAAAAACTGATTAGACTGTCTGTTAATTTCCGTAAAGGATGTTCGACCTGTAAAAGTAACTTTGAAGGAAATAAAATGAATCATTCCCAATTTATTACGTCACTGTTGTCTGCTCAGTTAGGATTGAAGAATCAAATGTTACGTTTATCTGTCACCGTAAACAAGGCCGATCGAAAATGTCTGAAAATTTATTCTTACTAAATTAAAAAATAAAGTTCAACAAATTCCATATTCATTCTATTAGTACAGTTAGCTGAACAGTTGGTTAACAAATTCTTATACACCTACATTCTGACAACAAAATCTGGCAACGTGGTTTACACATTGTTCATCTACTTGCAATACTCAACTTTCAATTTTCATAAAATGTTATTCCAATTGGTAAAAGTGATCTTTTTATTGTCAGCTTCATATTTTTGTACTTGAAACTGTGCAAAATTTCTGAGTATCGTATATATGAATGTCAACATTTCGTTTTCATGCGTCATTTTGTGTTAAAGACATTTAATTTTATTAGACTTAAATTAAAACTTAATTAAATTAAATTAAAACTTTTTTGCCTAAAATTGAATTCCGACTTTGGAAAACCTGTTTTCCTAGAACACTGTAAATTAAGAACCCTGTCGTGGAAACCAGAACGAATTTTGTTCCGATTATGTCCTTTTGCTTGAGGGTTTAACTACCCATACATTATAAAATGGTAGAAGAATTATCCGACTAAGCAGGAAAAAACTTATTCAACAAATGTATTTAATAGAGAATAAACAGATTTATATAAATATATTACTAAATAAAAAAATTAATGTAAAATAAATTGAAAATTTGTATTTATTCATATTTTTTAAAAAAAATAATTAAATAAAAGTTTACCATTATCGTATTTCTTTAATTGTATTATAAATTAATTAAAATTGTATTTCATAATCTTTGGGAGTCTCACCAGCACTTTAGTGACCTTACAAAGCTTCTGCATCTAATCGACGAGGCTGGCTGTCAAGATCAATTTTAATTGTTCTTTCTCCGTTTGGTAGGAATTTTGAATCTTTTTTATTATTTTCATTTACAAATTCTATGTTTGGTTAAACTCAGGTATTGATTGCTTCAGATCGTTGTCATGCTGCAAAACTAAATTGTTCTGCAATCCTAATTTTACCAGAGAAGCAAATAAATTTCTTTCAGAAATGGACTTATAAAAGTGTTGATTCATTTCTCTTCAAGAAACATATAATTTCCAACCAAATACAATCACATACCATAACATTTCGACCACCATATTTTCAGTAGGCTTTAAACATTCTAATACAAATTATTCTCCACGCATTTCCATATCTTTAATGCCTCATCCGACCCGAAAATTTCGAATTTTGATTAATCTGAGTAAATCATCTTTTTTCAGCATGATTTATATGGGTTTTCAAATTTTCTGGTTCACACCAATCGTTTTTTTTCATATTAATTCTACTTACATTTGTTTGGATGCAGTTTTTAATAGTGTTGGATGGCAATTACTTCACAAACACTCTTTTCACTTCTTTGGACACTTCCAAGGCCGACTTCTGTTGATTCTTTCTTAACTTCCTTGATGGTAGAGGAACTTTTTCTCCCTCTTCTTGATGCGTCTTCGATAGTGCTAAATCTTTTATAGTCCATTACATATTCTAAAGTTATTGAAAGTACCAGTAGTCGATTGGTAATCTTTTAACATGGAATGATACATTGTTTTAGTTCGATATTTAAAACTCGCATATTGTTTCATAATTCATGTTTTTTCGTTCTTGATTTCGTTGATGAAATTGCTGACACCCAGAAAAATACAGCCATTTTCTATTATTTCATCAAAAATAATAAGATTTAAGATAAAATAGTTTTTAATTTTTAAAAATAATCTAATCAATAATAGAAGTTTAACTTATTTAACATTCAAGCAGGTGCGCTTTTTATTTTAACGGGATGTGAATCGTGGAGTAAATTTTAAGCCATACGGTTTACAGCAAAAATTCACTATTTTATGCTGAGATTTTCCTTTATATATTCTTATCATCTCACTCGTCTTCTTCAAACATACGCTGAAGAATATTTTCAAGTTCTACTTGCATAAGAGACATTTTTATCTAACATTTTGTCTTAGCTATAAAAAAACTAAAAAATATAAAGTATCGAAAAATAAAAGTTTTTTTACACTGGCAATGTTCTTGTTGTCTGTTCGGGTAGAATTTTGCTATCAATTTTAAAGTATCGTCCCTTTTAGCCAGAGCTTTGAAATTTAGATCACAGATCAGAAGTACATATTCAATATTTGAAAAAAAAACTGAAAAGAATGAGAACCGTTGTTTTAAAATATTTTTTATAAAATTTCGTTAATTGTTGTTATATGTAATGAAACTACTTTTTATTTATAAGTTGATAATTATTTTTAATAAATCAAAACACGCCATTTGTAAAACAATTTTTTTATTTTTTAAGACAATTAATTTCGACGGTATAATCGTAATCGCTAGGTCTCATCTCTGTAGGAGAATCCAAGAACATCGTCGTAATTTTTTTTGGAGTTATATTGCAGAACACAGAAAGGTTTGTAATTCTGTGTACTCATTTTAAAAACTATTAGGAGAGGGTGGACTGTGAACACTATATATCAGATCTTTAGATCCTAAGATTAATGGGTAAATGGGTCTTTTGAAAACTCTGTTGGGCATGTTTAGGTGACATAGCAATACATTGATGACATAATCACTGCTTGCTGATCATCCCATAAGCTGATTTAAAACTCATTTCGTTTCTTGAGACCTGACGATAACGATTATACCGTCGAAATTAATTGTCTTAATAAATAAAAATTTATTTTACAATTAGAATGTTTTAGTTTATAAACATAATTTGCCATTATTCCATTCTTTTTATTAACTTACTTTCTATATTTATATGTATCCATGGAATGTAGAAACTTCTTTTTGAAGGCCTTCTACTCAATCGACTTTCTTCAAACTTTGCACACTTACTCATTCTCGATGACAATAAATGATTATGTAAAAATTTGATCGAAAAAATCTTTTTAAGATCCCAAAATGGGAAAAAACGGAAAATTCGGAGTTATCGAAAAATATTAATTGCAAGATATCTATTTATAAATTATAAGTAGTTTATATTAATTTTTAATGTTTTTTTAATTGAAATTTTTTAAATTTTAAAATCTTTGTTGGCAAAGTAGAGTTCTGTCTGTATAAAGAATGGATATAAGAAAATAAATTTTTTGATTTACTAGTTTTTTAATTTTCTTTTTAATATACTTTATATATGGTAATCAGTAAACAATAAAACGTGGTAAAAATGTATGTAAAAAGGTCTTTTTATACATGTGATTATTATATGAATACTTTTTTTTCATGTAAAATTTGATTAACATTGAAAGTTTCTCATTCAACAAAATACTTTTTTGTCGACAGAAATTGAAATTTGAGATATTAAAATTAATTAAATTTTTTTGTCATTTCTTATGGATTATGCATAAGAAATTGATTTTAAAATATATTAACTAATAATATTTTATTTTTTATATTTTCTTAAAAATTATTTAGTATGGAGAGCTGGCTAATGATATTAAAACTCGTGTGGGGAGTGTTTGTCAATTGGTGAAGGAATGTATTAATAACTCAAACGATAATGAATATCAAAACAAACTATTGGAGGCTGGTAAACGAGTAGGAGAAGCAACGGCTAACTTAATTAAAACAATAAATAGTTACCCACGAACAGATCCTCAACCAAATGATCCTTGGGCAACAGCATGTCATTCTGTATCTGGTTCCGTTCAGCAATTACTAAATGTTGTCAAAAACAAACCCATTAATGAAGCCACTGTTAATTCTATTACCGAGCAAGGCCGATTGGTAAATATATTCGAAAATTGTAATATTATTTTTTTCATCATAGGCACAAGCTCCAATTCATGAAGCTTCTATAGAAATGGTTGAAGGATCATGTTCCTTATTAAGAGCCGCAGGAGCATTGGTCAGAGATTCCAAAAGCATTCCAGCAAATCAGGCTTTTATAATAAACCAAAAAACCTATGATAATGCATTAAACAAATTAAAAAATGTTGTAAAATATGCGGCACCAGGACAGAGAGAGTTTATTGAAATGGAAGAAGAATTAAAGCAACTTTTACGAAGTTTAGATAGAGCAAATATGGATTCATATATACTGAATAAATCATCAAAAACTACTCAAAGACCGGGTGATTTACTCAGTAGTGATATCCAGAGAATACAATTGTCTTTGAAACAATTGACAAATAACATACCGCAAATTGAGAACGTGTTATTGAATCCCAGTAAGTTGGAATACTTGGGATGTGCCATTGTTCAGGCTGGGAGCTACTTGGCACCGATAGCGGAAGTATTGACAAAATTTTTTATATTTTCCTGAATATAAATTGATGTATTTTTAGAGTTCTAATAATTTGGCTTTACAGCTTCCTCATAGCAGAGACCGAGGAGAAATTGTAGAATTAACAAAAACCGTTTTGGAAGCGTTTTTAGCAATCGTTCAAGAATGTGAATCAATTTCAAACAATGGCAATATTGAGGTTTCTTTTATATATTAATTATTATTATATATTTCTATATTTTTTAAAGATTTAATTATCAATTTAATTTTTGATTTGATGTTTAATACGGATTGTTAAGAGCACCGACACAATTACTATGCAAACATTTAGTAATATCATATTTAGAGTCATTACAACTCGCGGAATTTCTTTCACCATTTGTCATCATTCTAATTAGTGTTGTTTCTGAATTTTTATTGATGATTATTCGAACATATTTCCTAATTTTTCAATAACATTTATTATTATTTATTACATTGACTATAAAAAACTTCCCTGAAAGTCGTGCTGCAAATAAAGGTTCTGGGTGTGAGACTTACATTCGATGATTGAACTGACATCGTACTTACGTCGAGTTGTTTTTTTTATTTTTGTGAAGTTGATATTCTGGACACATTAACCACATGGTACTTTTGTAGCTGGAGAATAATGTTCTTGTCAGTATTAATCAGGAATAAAAATGAATTACATCTCTAAACTCAACTTCATTAATCATTCATTAATCAATTGCAAGTAGCGTGACGTAAAAACAATTTTTTACTCTATTATATTAATATACAGGGGTGGCCATAAGTCGCTTTACCCTGTTTTAATGTGTTTGTGTTTTTTTCGTTTTTTTGTTTATTATTATTAAAACTGAGTAAAGTGACTTATGGCCACCCCTGTATAATATATATTATAAAAGAGCTCTCATCAATAAAAACGGCTTTCGAAAAATTATTTTCAAAATAGTTATTGAACCATAAGGAATATTCTTTTTTTTATTTAATTTGGTTTTGCATATTAACTCGTTGTGGTTCACAATGTGTTAATTTCATCTTGATTTAAGTTGCGCGAGGCATCCGTTTATGGTTGATATTGAAACAACTTGCCTATTTTGAGTTTCAATTAGAAGAGCTCTTTTGATTGTCAATTAAAGATTAAATGTAACGATATTTTCAATAGCGTTTGTAATATCTGGTGTTAGTATTGCTTTTCTACTACCACATTTATAAAAGGTTTCAATTTTCTCGTATTTTTTCATATTTTTTCACAATTGTTTACGCCAAACTGTAGTTTGTTTGCAGTTGTTCGGATGCTTCTTTTATGTGTTCATTATGCTTGATTATTCCACAAGATGCACCAAGCTTAATCTTTTTTTTCATTTCAAATAGAATTGTTTTCCCTAGAGTTTGTTCTATTTCTGATAATATTAGTTGCTTTATTTCCACTGTTATGTCTGTTATTCTCCATTACAATTGTATTGATTTTTTTATTCTTAAAATGCATAGGTATTAATTAGTAAAAAATACTAAATTCACCGGAATTAAATGTTTTATCTGAGTAAATTTTAAAATTTTAAAGTATAAGGAAAGAGAAAAATATCAAAGGAGTTCTATTTAATTTATTTTTAATTTTAAAAATATTTCATTAATTTGAAATTGTATAATATTTTCAATACTCACATATCCTATAATTCCAGGAAATTAAGGAGTATATTTCTTCACTCAAAATTGGCTGTGAAGATCTGGCTAAGTTTGTAGATGGAATTGCTAGTTGCCATGGAACCGTGGAAAACATGATATCCGCATTACAGAAGTCGACCGCTAGAGTATATTTATTATACATTTGTCAATACATATTAATATTGTTATTAGTTAAATAATCGAAATGATATCGTTAGTACTGATGTGGCATCTGCTCATACTTTTATTGTGAATATTGTGAAAACATTATCGGATTCATTGAATGAAATCTCAAAGACCAAAGAGACTAATCGGTTACAGAAGAAAGAATCAACTAGAAAACAGAAAGTTAATGATAACAGTCAAATAATAATGCAAAATAAGATGAGTGATGTTTCAAATCCTTTCAAAAAATTAGTTCAAGACTATGACAGTCTTGTGAGTGGAGTCGTGCAAATAATGGTTTCAAGACCCTCTGCTGATCCTGAAGATGATAATAAATTGGAGAAATGTGTTTCGGTATCAATTTTTATTGAAATTGACTTTACTTAGAATGTTTTACAATTAACTTTTGAACATAAAATAATGTATTTATAACCAAATTTATCACAATTAAGTCATTATTATAAAATTTTAATAAATCGATATTTTTCGAATAAAGAATACGACATGTGCTTCATAAGTAGTGAAACTATCATAGAAAACAGAATCCGATTATTAAAATGAAATTTATTTTCCACAACGAGCAAGTTATATGAAGGCATAATTCATAATGTTTGTTTTAATAAATTGATTTTTATTATGTTACAAAGCGTAGAATTTTAAAAATGTCTTTGGAAAGTGTTCAATATTTAAGCGTTATTCACTTCTTGTTCATGAAAGGATAAAAATGGGAAGAGATATTTGTCAAGCTGATTTTTATTTATAATAAAGAAAGTTCATCAATGGTTATTGTCAAACAAAGCAAAAAAAAGATTCAGACAGGCCATATCAAATCGGTGAAGAAATATCGGAAAATCGCAAACATATTATGCAGAATGAATGAAAAATTATCAAAAAAGAAATAAAAATAAAATTAAATGTCTGCAGCAACTGGAATTAGAATTTTTTCCCCTCTTTATTCAGTCACTTTTTGAGATATAAAAGATATTATACTCTCCGACTTGGCTGAGACAGACGTTTTTATCAACAGTTATTACTACTTTAGGCTCGTGCTACATGTTACGAAGTTGCGAAAAAAGAGTAGAGTCTCTAAATTTCAGTATTTAGTGGACAATGGAACCATTCAACCCAGTCGGTTGTAAATATCGTTAATTGAGGGTTGTTGTTTTACTTTGCTCTTTCACCATGCCTACGGCCCTGATTAGCATCCATATGATTATTATCTCTTTATCCATCTTAAGGTACATATCAAATATTAACATTTCACTAGAAAAGATTTGAAGGATATTTGTTTGTTAAGAAAAATGAAAAGAATTATCGGATTATGTTTTCAGCAGTGGTATCACTATCTATTGAAAAAACTATTATAAAAATAAAAAGTTTTCCACATTTCAGTTGCCCGAATAACTGACTGAATCGATGTAAATCTCCAATAAAGTATTTTAAAAAACGTTGACATAAAATAAGAAGTTTGTCATCTTTCTCTTCTTTAATCAAGCATTTTTATATTATGTAAATTTTATGTAAAAGAATTAAAAACAAATATTTATTTTATCAAAGTAAATGTTTAAGCAAATGATCACTGTTATTAGCACATTTATAAAGGGTTGGTGTGAGACCACTCTAAGCTTTTTGTAATGTTGCATCTTTCATTAGTCTTCTGGTTTAACAATTTTTTTTGTTAAAGAAATTTAATTATACAAATTAAATTCTCAAATTGATAATAAAAAATAATGTTTATATCATTTTATCAACTCATTAACTCCTTTTAGTTACTCAATTTTGTTTGCTTTTCTTATAAGGATTTTTGATTTTTTAAGATTTTTTTAAAAGCATCAACTTAAATTTTTAATATTTTTCCTAAAATATTTTTAGTTTGATTGAAAGTGAACAAAATTTGATTGGAATTGTTAGTCGCATTGACATCATCTTCGATGATGTTTGATTCAAGATTAGAATTCATAATTTCACACAAAAAATAATTAACAAAAATTATACTTAAATTTAAAGAAATTTTTTCTTAATTTAATCATTAGTTTTTTAGTTTTCAAAAAAATCTTTTTTTTAACTTTTTAGAATTTAAAATTTTATGTACTTTTTTGTTTTTCATAAGTATTTAATCTTTATTGATTTTTAAAAAAAATCTTTTTTTTTACTTTTTTTATTTTTATAAGCTATTTTTTTATAAATATTTTTTTATGTTTTACGTAATTATTTAAGTTTTGTTAAAAACTCCTCATAATCTTTATATATTATTAATGATTTAAATTTTTTTAATGGTTTATGATTATTTTAGTGTAAATGGTCAGAGTTATAAGATGCCATTAGAAAAACGATTCAACATGATATAAACTTTCTTGTTCTGATGTTAGATAATTATAAAATATTTCCAAACTTTTCAATAAATCCTGTATTGAGAGTCGATGGAAAAGTAAATTAATTTCTTTATATTGAGTAATTATTGTTAAATATATATTGTATGGGTGGCCAGAAATTTCTGGACGGGAGCTTCATATCAACAATTTTAGATTTTTGAGAGACACAATAAGAAAAATGTCGCAATATATTACGCAACATATGGCAGTAAATAGAAAACCAAGGTTTTAAAATTTTTTAGACATTATAATGTAATTGTTTTTAATTATATCTGAAATTTTACGATCACTTTTCATAAGACCCACAAGACCTACATTTTTACCTAACATTGCTGGTGCTCCATCAGTTCTCACACATACCAATTTTTCAATCGGAATACCGGTCTTCGATGTTATTAAATCTAGTGCATTTTTGATAAGGATCCCTGCATTGGCATCGTTAAGTAGTACTAGGTCTAGCAATTCGTCATTGACTTGAACATCTGCAGAAACATATCGAATAAATACCGCCCAATCGTGGAATATATTGAATATCCGAAGATTCGTCAAGTGATTAACTGTAGGCTACTGTACCTTTTACTTTTATAATCAACTGCTCTATACAATCCTTACTGATTTCAGTAATGCGTCGCTCAGTTGTATTTGAAGTAGTTTGCTATTATGGAGATATAAAATCCTTATAACTTCCTTAATATTCTTAATAAAATTGCCCTCTGTATATGGACCTTTAGCTCGAGCAATATTCCACGATATAGCAAAGCCAGCTTCAACTACAGATTTTTTAGGTAACAAAATGCGAGACTAAATGTTGCTGAGTAAGTAACGCAGACTTCAAGGAATTTATTTTATTTCTTCTTAAATTAAAATTATGAGGATTTTCGGCAATAAAGTAAGCATGGTTTTTATCACGGTGTCGCTTTAGATTAATTGCTTTGGATTGTGCAAGTAAGGCACAGTGGTTTTCCATTTCTATTAATAAATGCATAATTTTCTTCTCAGATTGGTTTAAATTATCGATTTTCATTTTTATATCTTTTTTTCTTGTTATTTGACATTTTTATAAAACCATTTTAAAAAATGAATAAGAATAATCAATCACCTTTAAGATGTTAACATATAAATATACTAATACTAGAACAAAATTTTTAATAATTTCATTTTTTGATGCACAATATATTTAATATTTAGTTCCTTAATTTATTAATTTTTATATGATTTATGAGTTATATTTTTCAAAACTTAAAATTACGTAATATCCTCATTTTTTTAAAGAACCGCATTAAAAAGTTATGAGCCGCAATTTGGCAATATCTAATATGTATTATGTATCTATTTTTTTATTTTATACAAAAGATATTTATCACAGTCTGAATAAAAACAAATAGTATCAGAAAAATAGTGAAAATGATGACATAGAAAAAACTTATAAAAATATGAGTAAATATTTATCTGCAAGACAAAGAGGGAAACAGTCCTTTTCATCCCAATGTTAATTATGGAATTTTAAAAGTTATTTAATGTTCTACTTGATGCCGGAGCAGATTTATGTGTCTTTAATAAATTTAAAAAGTTCAGTTATGAGACTTATTGAGTATTCGGATAATACAGAAATGAAACAAAGAATGTAAAAACATATATCTTATAAAAAATTAATATTATTTAGTGTATTTAATTTTGCTGTCAGAGTTATCTTCCCGTAATTAAAAAAGTAAAAGATAAAAGATTATATTATGCTATTCAATACAAAAAAACTCTAAACTGAAAACAGAAGAGTCTGAATACTAGAATTTTACCAACTCTTTTATTATTTCAAACTTCCTGACATATATTAATCATTTACTAATCCTTCTTCGATCTATTCATCCGCTTTGTTAAGGAAATTAATCCCGGTCAAGCAAAAATCCAACAAATTAATTCTTCAATCTAATTCAACTACATCCATTTATTCTCAATGATAAATTGTTATTAAAATTATAATGAACAATAAGAATACAAGTGAAACTTAACCGAATCAATTAGTTTATATTTTTAATTTACGTATTTTCAGAGATCTGAACAGAAACCTTGATTTATTGACCGTTATAGTCATATACTGTAGAATTAGTGAAAACCTTGTTCATACATAGGTCAGATCGATTTCAATGTTTGTTTCGAAATAAAATTAATGTTCCACCGGAGAAAGCCTCATGTTCTCTCTTTCGTAACCTATTCACTATGCGTTTGAAGTCCGCAAGACTAAATTCGATCAAGATAAACTGAGGAGATGGACAGTGTCAACTCTTCAAAAACAAAAAAGCAACTTTGCCTTTGATATTGACCAATAGGATTGCAGTATTTTATGATATGAAAAAATTTCGTTATTGAATATGGTTGAAGGTCATATGAGCTCTTATCTACTATCATTATCACGTTCGATCCACTTTGAGATAATCACGAATAAGTTAAATACATAGTATCAGATTGTCAAAATGTACGGTGGGTACTGCTAGTAATCAATAAACTTGAATCAATTTTTGTATTAAATTATTGCAAGGGATTTTTTGGAAATTTAATTTTTGGATCAAATAATTTTAAACTCTGAATTGTTAAGTAACAATCTGATGGAAGATAATACACATTAAGATTATGTAAAAAAATATTAATACAGATTTATTAGATAAACGTAAAGCTAAGATGGGAATACAAACACAATAAAATAGTTTTGTTCAAATATTCATACAACCAAGATATTTCATTGTGTTATTAAAATTAAAAAAATATCAAAAATTATCGCTTATCCCGAATTTCGACAATGTAGAATTTCTGGTATCAAGCGACGTCTATTTCCTGGTTTCATGTGTCGAACAATCTACAATTGTAGAGTGCGTTCTAGGCCCGATTTATAGTTATTTGATGAGGGAAACATTCCTAGAATATATACGATTATTCAGCTGTCAAATCCCAAAAAATAAATCATTATTAAGTATTTTTTTCCTAAGATAAAAGCTGTTTGCGCTTGAAGTTGATAGAATGTCTCACCAATTTTTATTGAAAAGAATGAGTTAGTTTTCACATCCAAATTGCAGTGAAGTTTGATTTTATCCGGTTGTAAAATAGATCCTTATTATATATTTATTTGTTGGCAAATTTTATGACTGAAATAATGTTTCAATAAAGTTGTTAAATTTTCCAATATAAAAAAAGTAAAACTTATTTTTATTATAAATTTATTTATATAATAATGACCGAAAGATGAAGTCGCATTAGCATCAATGTTGGGACACATTTTATGCAGTCTCTCGAAGATCCATCAATAAATATACTGGTATAATTCTTTAATCTTCACGTTCGTGCAACTGAAGTAGTGGGTCAAATAATTTCTATCTTGTTTAATCCATTTTAATAAATTATAAGAATATCACTGGATTCCATAAATCCGAAAATAGTGATTTTGTGAAAGATTTAGAAAGAATGTGGAAATTGAAAATAAAATGTATTTTATCATCAGCCAAATGTTTTATTAGACCAAGAATACACTGTTCTCCTTCGGCAAGTCATTTCAATTGATTTGTATTCATGGGATCTCAGATAGGTTTGGATTTTTACGAAATAAAATTAAGTGGATTTAGTTGAGTGTGAGAAGTTTCATCATAAAGTTCGATATGATAGAGGAAATTAGAAAATCAACAATAAGAGGTAAACAAAAATGGATAAAGAATATATTTCTTTCACTCCTACTAAAATGTCAAATATATTAAGGCTATTACCGGTAATTATTGGCATTATTTGTGACCTTTTTCAACAAAAATTATGCCTTCAACCTTTGATTTCCTCTTAAAATCTTCGTTTATTAGGACACTATTACCTATAAACACCAAGTTTTTTGTAAAACTAAAACAGATTATTCTTCTAATATACCTTAACACTTTGAGTGCGACTGACGCAGACGTCTGTGTCATATGAGTATTACATATGAGTATCACCGCACTCAAAGTGTTAAAGGGATTTATTAAAAAATGATGGTTCCATTAACTAGTTCTAAATTTTAAAATTTAATTGACAAATATTGATTCTTTATATTTGGGGATAAAGCATTATAACTCTATAAAAATTAATTAATATTATTTAAACCATAATATTTACAGGCAATCGGACAATCATGTATGGACTTGATCCGCTATGATCAAGCTGAATTTACTGGACAAGTTAGAAATCGTCTTGGAGATTTAATGTTCGTTCTTCAATCGAACGCCCGAGGAACTCAATGTTGTATCGCCGCTGCAAATGAGGTCAATCAAATGGTTGCGGATTTGGATACAGCCATTATATTCGCAAGTTCTGGAACATTGACATTATCGTTAGGTAGTCCTGACGACAATCAGCATAAACCGACATCTGTTGCTCAAATTAAAGAGGAAATATTCAAAATAACGAAAGCATTGGTTTCAGATTTGCAAAAAATGGTCAGTATAATATACTGTTGTAGTGTACTTCATAAATATTCGGTATTGTTTATACTAATTTTCTTAAGTAATCCCCGTAAGAAGAGTATGGGAATCCAAACTCTCAATAAGGTGATCAATGATATTTGAAAGTTACTTACCCTTCAGAGATGTAAGTATTTAGGATTAAGACCTATCATAATCAGTAATTATGATGGAATATAATGATAATATTTCCATTTCTGTATAGGATCAATGATTATAATAAATGACTCAATT
Organism: Girardia tigrina; assembly: GCA_001938485.1. Lineage (NCBI taxonomy): Eukaryota > Metazoa > Platyhelminthes > Tricladida > Dugesiidae > Girardia > Girardia tigrina. Next base: position 2,265 of record MQRK01240611.1, on the reverse strand, counting down.
TTGCCCTGTAGCTATAGTTGTCACTTTGAGTATCAGCTGAAGCGTATCTTTTTTGACAATAAAATTCCCTTTATAACAAATCACTTAATAATACATATTCAATCTCCCAGGTGATATATTACTAATTTCAGAAAAATTGAGCTCCATTGGGTATAATCTATTATAATTTGAATGAATTTTCCGTAACACTATCGAAACGTAACTTACTTTATCTTGCGCAATGACATCAAGTTTGGGGAAAATAAATAATTGAAAGGAAATAGTCAAACTTTTGGTTAGGAACCACTTCAATAAGTTGTTCATGAAGTTTATGAAGTTACAATGGTATACAACAGGATAGGAAGATTTTTCATTAGATCTTTTTATTCCTTTAAACATGTCTCATTTTTCGAGGAAGGAATAATTTCCGAGTAATATAAATGCCATTTTTATGAAATAATTTAGATAAATTATTGCTACGTCTCGAAATATTGGACATGTTTTAAAATTTTATTTTTGTATTTATTAATATTTTGACTATGTTTTAAAGGAAACGACTTCAGAAGTTCGAATAATTGTACTACTTCTTGAGACCTTATTCTTCTGAAATAGGTTTGAATGAAAATTGTTCTTGAATGTTTCCCCAATTAAAATTGTGAAGTCTGCCACGAATTTACACATTTCTTTAATTAGTCACTCTACAAATAATAATTGTCTCTGTGACTCACTTTGGTACTAGAAATGTTAAATATTCATTTTTCAAAAATTATATTTTTTAATATTTATTAGAAATTGGTATTTATTATTACTTTTGTCGATTGTAACGTTCCTTATTGAAAACTTTTTTCGGTTAAATAAAATTATCAGTGTTTGTAAAATTGCTATTCTCGTGGCGAAGACATTTGAAAGATTTCCTGTGCTTATTGCGATCCAGTATCAATATATTAGGAGGATTTGTAATTCACTACCCTATGGGGAGCAACCCCGAGTGGTATTATGGAAGTAAAGCTGTGAAATTTATTCATAAATGTCTTAGACTCTTGTAAGTAGTTTGCAGATTCTTTGTAAAGGAGTTTACTACTACACATTTATTTGTAATAAAGAAATAGCATGGTTAATCAAACGATTTTCAGAAATGTGAGAATAATATCAGAAAATATTTTAACAATAGAGGGTATCAATTTAATTTACTACTGTGAGGAATATTGGGTGTGTAATTGTTTTGTGTAGTGTTTGCATGTTTGAATGTTGTGTGTTGATTTGGGATTGTGCCTCTCCTAATCAGATGGATGATTAATATTTTAATTCTTATCATCTGAAACTAATTTATTTAAATTTAGATGTAATATTCAAATTTTTAATTTTTATTATTGTAACTTTTAAATAATTTTATTGATTTTATTTTTGTAAATTTTTAAATAATTAAAATCAAATTAATGTTTAAAAATGACTATAGAAATATTTTATTTAAGCCAATAAAATTTAAATTAAATGTTTTTTAATAAAATAATTTTCTCGAGTATAGTTCAGATTATAATGAGAGATATTGAAAATTGAGTGATGGATTATAGTGAAAGCATTACTATTGATCATCATAAAGATGATAAGAAATGTAAAGGTAATAAATGTTCTGTCAAATGTGTGAGTTCTCTTAACAACTACAGTTGTAATAAATGTTCAAATCGCAATTCACCAGCTTCAGTACAACGTAAAACAATAATATGACTAACTTTGGTGCACAAGTCTGGGTCGAGGTTAGCAAAATTAATAATAATTGACTGTCGAAGATCTTCAATACTTGTGAGCTTCCTCGAAAATATTGAATTTGTAATAAGTCTCCAAACATAAAGTCGTTTGATATTACCTCAGTAGAACGTTCAGAAAATTCAATACAGGTAGTCGTCGACTTACRACCACGATTGGTTCCGACAGACCGGTCGTAACACGATTTGGTCGTAAGTTGAGTAGGCTATATGTACAGTACTGTGCAACTGGTACAACTGGTTTAATATTTGCAAAACATACAAAATTACAAAATACAGGTTTAAAAAATACAATAGGAAACATTTTTCCAATTGCAAAACATAACATATACAAATATATAGACATGTATGAAACATTTTATTGGCCGCTGATGTAGATAAAGACAGGCGTAGACAAAGACAATTTCCTCTTGGTAGACATCTTGGGAGGGATTTGATGAAAAATATCTAAGACAGATGGGATTACAGTTGAAATGGTACACGCATATATGGTAGTGCTACCGGAACCTGGTATGCACTGTCG
>MQRK01240595.1:12723-23970 GCA_001938485.1 Girardia tigrina | reverse complement strand
CTTGCCACCAAGGAAAATGTTTTAATAACTATCAATAAAAATTTGACATTTGGAGTCTATTTTGTATAATAAATTAAGATTTTTTCATATTTAATTTATTGTTTCATTGAAATTGATATTTTTCATTATTAAATACATTATATTATAACATAAAGTATAACATAGTAAATATTAAGTTATCAAATTTATATTTTTTCATATTAACCTTCACCCGTCCCTCGGGTCTTTTTCGACCCGAAGTGTACAGTCTTTTTAGTGTACAGTCGATTTGAGGGACAGATGAAGGTTAAATACAGAATTTTTTATATTAAATTGATATTTTTATATAATTAATACAGAATTCTACATTAAATAGATTTTTTCCTAATAAATTGATATTTTTTCATATTAAATACATAATCTTTCATTTTAAATTTATAAATTTTCATATACTTAGTAGTTAGTGAGTGCGGCAAAAATTGACTAGTTCACCAACTCCGCAATTACACAAATTCGGTATAAGATATTTCCATTGATATTTTTGAAAAATTAAAGAAGAAATGTTTCGTTATTTTTATTTTTAAATAATTTGCAGCTTCCTTGAAATATTTATAATAGAAAATGACGATTTTGTAAATAATAAAAATACTTCATAAAAAAACTTATAATGTGTCGCGGTTTAATCAGAAGAATCAACTTTGGCATCAGAATGAAGAAGAAGGAGAAAGGAAAGTGAGGAAAAAACACTTCAAGTTTACATCTAATAAGAAACTTTTCCTCGTTTTATTTACATTGTTATATAAAATTGGTTTATTATATTAATTGCTATTTGAAGAATTCAATTTACCCTTTATGAAGTCGTATCCTGCTTCGATAATTACCTCTGACATCACTCTCAATTATGTTATGATGTTTTTGTTTTAATTTCAGGTAGCGATTGACACTTAATTATAAATAAATTATGCAATTTAATTATTTTTTTATTATATTTTTTCTTATTTTTATTAACAAAAAATAAATACGAAAATGTTTTTAATTCTTTTATAAATTGTTTGTTTAAAAATATATTTTAATCAAGATATAATTATAATGTTTAGGATTTTTTCATTTTTTATTTCACTAAAATAAATTATTATTTTAAATAAATTTCATAATTAAAGTTTTAAAGTAAACATAATTAAGTATTGTTAAATCGTTTTATAATTTGTGTAGTGAACCACACACACATATATTTACATTATATTTACACATATATTTACACATATTATAATATTATATATAAAAAAATATAAAAAATCGATATGAATATCGATTAAAAATTATAAATACTGCTTATTAAAATTATATTATATTGCCTGCGGGGCATTTTTCTGTGAAATCGGTTCGTAAAGGTATTTTCTGCAAACCAATTTATCAATATTTTCCCTGGAAGTGCATCTCTTCATATAATCTATTTCTCAAAATCTCGTTGTGCAACCAAATGATTCTCTGACGTTTCCATCGACATTGTTACAACAGAAGATCATTCCTTGAAACATTAGAACAACAAACACAAATCGAAATCGAGATTTATCTGTGCCGTTCTCTCTCTCGTATGTGATTTTTTTTGTTATATATTTTTATTTATATTGAGTAAAATAAAAGTTCTATACATATTTATCTTTATTTTTTTGTTACGTTAAAGGAGTTCATTGAAAAACGTTTTCAGTTAGCTCTTTTACAATTTGCATTAAAAATTCATTAAAATTATTTAAATTTTATTAGATAACTAATATTAAAAATTAAAAGTTTGACAAAACGTTTATTTTGAAAAGGATTTGAAAAATAATAATAAATTTGAAATGTTATGAATATTTAAAACCGTAATCCACTTCTTCAGAATCATTTTTCCTAATGGAATTTATTTCATTCGAATTATTAATCTCTCTTATAACTTCTGAGAATTGAAGCAGTGATATGTTAGAAAATGCAGATTTTCCTTCTGAGTTATATATTTGATCCATGGTTTTGTTTTGCACTTCCCGAAAAAATATTTTTAAGTAAAAAAATCTTATAATAACAGTTCTATTATCATGTACACGAAATATTATGAAGTTAGAGTACCATCAATCCATACTTTTCTATAAAAGGCTTTTAAGGACTCAGGTACATCTATTATGTCCTGGAACCGCTGAGAATCATTTGAAAAATTTTAATGATATCTAGTTTGCTTTTAGGGGGTTAAAAGATTCTCCCTTATCCATTTTTACCATGATAAAACATAAAATTTATCAATTTTTTATTTTTTAATTACTAATAAAGCCTAAATACTGAACTTTGCTGCCTTTAAACGATAACAAACCAGAAAGATTTGGAAAAGCTAAATCGATTAATCAAACAGAAGTCAATTAAAATTGTCAATCTCGATTATTGATATTCGGCAACAGTTGGATTGATTGATTCATACGTGTAACGTTGGGTATGGTATAATTTGCTCTTCTTCTGAGGTTGCGTTAGTCGACTCACGGTTGAAACAGTCTGTGCGAACGTGATTCTCTAAGTAATGACTGAAAATTGATTTTGCGATGATTAGATGGCTGAAGTTTACAGAACACTGTAACTGATGTTGCTGCAGCACGCAATGTTTTCAAACTGTAGTTGATAATTCTGTTCTTCTTTTTAACTTCGAGTTAGTTGATCATTTTGTTTTAAGGGTAAAATCAGTTTAAAAATATTTTGTTTTTTGTAAAATACAAAAATGGATACTTTTTCGTCATCGATTATAATTATAAACCCGCAAGTCAACACAGAATTAATACAAGTCACCAACCACCACTTTCTTATATCATATATTTATATTAACCTGAATATATGTGCATATTTATTTATGTATTTTATTATTTTTTTATACCATCTTTTATCCAGAGGCAGTAAAGAGGAACCCAAAATCAAATTGATAATCAATAACGATAAATAATTAAATTGGATCTAATTTTAATAAAATTTACGCAAATGGATATGGACCATGATGAGAAAAATGCACGAAGGAGTAATAATTAAAAAAACATATTCATAAAACAACCAAGAGTAAATGTTCTGGTAAACTGAAGAAATGGAAAAAATTATATCGTCAAATTCACGAAAAGATGTCATTTCATTATGTTTATGTTTTTGATTCCGGTTTTGGAAATATTATTTAATAATTATTATTAAGATCTAAAAAAATCAATTTCCAAAAAATCAATTATAGAAATTAGAAATTAGGAAGATAAATTACTTACCGCCCGGAAACTAAATCAAGAACTAAAAGAAACTTATCGTTATCCGGTCGGACTAATAATCTATCGAAACTACTTTACGAAGAATGTAGTGCATTCCATACAAATATTACCTAAGAAAAACTATGGATTTCCTTTCTTCCAGAAGCGACGTTTCCACAATAAAAATCCAAATACTACACTCAACAAATAAAACTTGTCTATAGATTCAAGCTGTTTCGCTTTTCGAATTGAAAAATAACTTCTAACAAAATTCCCGACTTACATCCGGAAAGCCTTTTTAATTCATATCTACAGTAAGACTGTTTTTTACCAGTTAATCATTCGTTGTATTGTTTGATATCTCCCATTATATTCTCGTTTCTTTTTAGTAACAAAACATGTAGGTTTCGTTTAAACTTCTTTTAACATCCTTTCGTTTATTGTTAGATAATAAAATTTATAAAGTCAGATTATTTTTATTCAATTATTACTACATAACAATAATTTTGATATTATTGAATGCAGTAGTGACGTAATTGATTACCACAACGACGTAATAGTTCGAAAAACACTAATAAATTTAAAAATTTAAGTAATAATTAAATTTTAGAGATTTAAGTAAAATTAAATAAATTATAAAAACAGAAATATTAATTAAAATGAAAAAAAGAAATTTTTTTTAATATTTTTTTATAAAGAATGAATCTATTAATTATTATTTTTATATTAAAATTTAAAGATAAATAAAAAATTTTGTTTCAAAAAATAATTTATTTTATTTAATATGGAAATTTTCACTACACATTTTTACATAATGATAAGAAAAAATATTTTTTTTTCAATTTAAGAGATTTTTGCATCGATTTATTAATTGGAATATCAAAGAAAACAAAAGTTTTTTGTGTAAATCTATATGAGTAACGGAGCAGACAAATTTTCATTTATTTTTTCTCGGATTTTGGAAATTTACTAATAATTTTTAATATTTTTTCAACATTTCCCGATTGAACATTTCAGACAAACATTTGCAGCTCAATTTCTGATTTTTTTTCAATATTTTTCACTGATGCAAATTGCGATTAAAATGATTTTAAAACAAAAAAGAATCAGTTTTAAATTTGATAAAACGAGAGTGGGTTAATGTTTATTCTAAAAATATTCACTTATTTGTTTCAGAATTATGAGGAATATTTTCGAATGGAGTTTATTGTATGTTGAATTTAGTATGTTGTTTTAGGATTGTGTTTCTCTGACCCAGATGGAAGATTGATATTTTGAATGTTTGAACTGTCGGATTATTCGGACAATTTCGAAATGTAAATAACCACTTTAAATTAAATTAATATATTCTAATTAATAAATATATTAAAATATTTAAAATATTTTAATAGTGGATTGTAACATTAAGATTTATTTAATCATAAAATAAGTTATTTAAAATGAATTGAAATATTTTTGAAAATAATTTTAAAATATTTTAGTAAGGAAATCTAATTTAAATTTATTCGAATAATTGGAGATTTAAAAATAGAATTTAAATTTATCAATCAATAACGATGTCAAACTTCGAATGTTTTGTGGAGAATTCTCCTGGAGGCAATTCGAGTTGTGATGTTAATAAAAGTATTGAAAATCATACCAGTGCTCTTAAGTAATAATAATAAAAATTGTAAAATTAAAATTCTCACTAACATATTTTGGGATAATAAATAAATAGTTACACTGCAATTTCCAACATCATCAAGTTCTTTTCTACGACATTTATTCATATACCAAAACATGAGTGTCATTACAAGATTGTATTAATTCATTTTTATGACAAATTGCACAATCAAAAAACAGAAAAATATTATTATCAATTCAAATACCAATTTGATTTTTTGAACATTTATTATTGTTGCAATTGAATTTGTTATTATAATAATTCTTACATTACATTCATCAATATAAATATATATATCGAATATGTGATTATGTTTTAAACAAACTTACTTAAGAATTAGGAAAAACTTAAAAAATAGAATTTTTTTATTGTTTCTTTAAAAAATAGAATTTGAAATTGTTTTATTTAAAATATAGAATTCGATTTTTTAAATATAAGGAGTGTAAAGGCAAAGCAACTAGAACTGGAGTTTCCAATAGGGAACATGTTCAGTTCTATCCAGGAGTTGGTAAATATGTTTTCTAAATCATCGGTGTTAAAAGCCATAAGTTTCAACGCCATACAGCGAAATAAAAAATGTATAAAGCTAGGGTGTTGTTTTAATTTAAATGCTTGATTTAAGAAAATCATTAATTCATGTATTATAACGAGATGCAATATGGCCGACACATGTAATGATGAAGCCAATGACAAACTTTCAAGAGGTGTAATTAAATCGAAATTGAATAAATTAGATTAATCAACTGTTATACCAAAGGAAGCTATTAACCATGTTCGGTGCGAGACTAATGTCGAAGTAAGTAATATCACCGTGTATAAAGCAATTGAAAACAGAAGATTACTAAGAGTATGATTTTGCCAGAATCATATCAACTCTTTAATTGTAAAATTCAATTTTTTTCGATTCTATTTTTTAAATAAAAACCTTAAAAAATCTATATTTTATAATGCCCCTAAGAATTATTATTTAAATTTAATTAATTAAATTATAATTTCTTTACACTAATGATTAAATCAAATGGTAATTTAGTAATTAAACTCAAATAACACCATTTCAATTTTAAATTTTTATTAGAAAACATGTTTCGCCACTTTTACGGCATCTTCAGTTCTGTATTTAATTAGAAAGCTATTGTTTATATAGAAAGATGACCATTACGTTACAGTGTGTTACGTCAAAATACTCTAATATGATTGGATGAATCACTTTGCACATTTAAACTAGGCTTACAAAACTTTATCAAGAGTGCTTCAATAATTTTCCTTTCATAATTGTGATCAAAGTTACTAATAAAAACCCGAAAATCATTATCAAACACCCTCCTCTGAGTTCAATGACATTTCACTATGTGGTCCGAAATTGAGCTTTTTCTACTTGATTGGGTATGTTCTGCAATTCTACAAAAGTGGCAAAACATGTTTTTTAATAAAAATTTAAAATTGAAAGGGTGTTACGAGGGGTGTCTCAAAAGTTCACGGACTGAGAGAATATGGCGTGGTCACGTGTGTGCGTGACTGTAACGTGCGGTGTGTGTACGATGACATGAATGGGGAACCAACCAATTTTAATTGAGGTGAACTTTCATTGGCTGCCCGTCGGCATGTGTGTGACATACAAATGTATTAATTTGTCATTTTTCTCTCTTGTAGTTAGCATGGAAGAGGCAGTGAAATCTCAACGAGCAATCATTTATTTCCTCTGGAAGGAAGACACCCCCACTGCATCTTTGGTGATGCCGCTATTGGAAAAATGGCTGTCTTTAAGTGGGTGCACCGATTTAAGGCAGGGCGTCAATCATTGGAGGATGATGAAACAGTGGGCGACCAACAACGTCCGGATGTCAAGAAAATGTGAAAGTTATCAAAGAAATCATTTTTGGTGACAGATGTCTCACTATCCGTAAGATAGCAGCTATTACAGGCGTTTCTAAAAGTCAGGTGCACCGCATCATGTTAGAGGAGCTGCATATTAGGAAACTAACTGTCAGGTGGGTGTCTCGCCTCCTCAACAACGACCAGAAGGCTAATCGAAACACTGCTTGTAAAGAACTACTGCAACTGGTTCATGATCTGGTTGAGGTGTTCTGGTCACGGATTGTGACAGTGGACGAAACATGGCTCCCTTTTTATCGTCCTGAAATCAAGGAGCAGTCCCTCAATCGTGCCGCCCAGGTGACAGACCCCCTTTAAAGGCGAAGACCGTCCCTTTAGCTGGGAAGGTAATGGTTATAGTCTTTTGAGACTGTGATGGGATAATTCACATTGATTACCTGCCAAAGTAGGTCACCATCAACAGCGCATACTACACGAATCAGTTCGACAAAGATCTGCGCAAAGCTCTCAAGAACAAACGGCGAGGAAATTTGTCATTCATCCCATTATTGCAACAGGATAACGCACGTCCCCATACAGCGACGTTGAATGTTAGTACCGTGCAACGATTGGGATGGACACTTTTACCTCACCCCCATATTCACCGGACCTCGCGCCGAGTGATTATCACCTTTTCTCGGCATTGAAGAAACCCCTTCGAGGACATCATTTCGCGAATTTGGATGAAATGAAAACAGCGGCCAGTGCGTGGATTGGGGAGACACAGCGTATTTTCTTCGATAATGGTACTAGGAAGTTGACACAGAGATGGGAAAAGTGTGTGAAACTGAATGGTGATTATATTGAAAAGTTCGATAGCGATTCTGATGAGGATTGATCAATTTTGTTAACTGGAATAAACTTTTTGAATATTTTGTTACTTATCAGTCCGCGAACTTTTGGGACACCCCTCGTATTTGAGTTTAAATTATAATTATGTTGGGTATTAAAATCTTTAATCTTAAATATTTACTTTCTTAAAAACACAAATCTTTAATCTTTAATCTGATTCCAATTAATCAGTAAGGACTTCCAACATAAATAAATAAATAATGAACACAAATTCTTTTATGAAACTTTATTTTCAAATAACAAAAATTAACACGTTAAAAATAATAATAGTTCAATTCTTTGATGACAGAACACAAACACAAATCAATATTTCGTACGAGTTAACAGATTACAGTAAAAACTGTGAATCTCCAAAACGAACGATGATTTTAATTTTAAATAGTTAAATATAGTTAGTATAATGATTAGTTAAAGATTTCGAAATCATTCACATGCTTCATATAATGTTTTCTGAATTCCACGATGGAAATAAATGCATCTGAAGCAGGTGAGGAGATTTTTGACATTTATGGAAATGAAGCTCCAAAAGTATTGAATTCTTTAGAAAGGGTGCCCATGACCTACCAGACTGATTGAAGAAGGACTGATTTAAATCAAGACTATTTTGAATAAGTGTAGAAGCTGTTTTATGTTATTTGTTTGTAAAGATTGTGTAAAAATGGCATAAGCTCTGCATAAACCTAATAAAATACATCATACAATTTCCATCATTAGAAAATATTACTCACAATCGTAAAATTTAATGATTATTAAATTGAATAAACAGAAACTGTGTACAAAACATTTGATGAAAAGTTACTTTTGCGTCTGTTATATTACGTTTTTAAGTGTTTGGAGTGTATCTAAAGGTAATAATATAAACTCTAAATGACTCATTTTTTTACAAAAAACAAAAATTTACACCCTTACATGTACCTTACATATGTAAGTTATATGTCATACCTTTGAGCAAATTAATCTGAACATTGTCCTATTAAATGGAAAAATTAAGTATATTTATAACACAGTAAAGAAAATTTGAGTAAGTGTTAATATTTAATGTGTGCCCCTCTGGCTTTTAAGACTAATTTGATGCGCTTTGGCATTGATTCTACCAATTTTCAACAATTATCTTTGAATTTTGGATCATTGTACCAGACATCAAAAACTACTTTTGAAACTTTCTCTAAGGTGGGGCAATGTATTTTTCTCATCCGTGTTGACCATAAATTCTCTATAGGATTGATGTTAGGTGAATTATCGGGCCAAACTAAACTATCAACTCCATTGTCAACAAAATATATTCTTACCATCTTAGAAGATGCTGAAAAACTGGATTTTGCACTTGTATTCTCAACACCTCTGGGATCATTGCATCATGCAAAACATTAATGTATGTTTGATTTTTCATCATCCCCTTAACGGGACCTAATGATCCGTTGCTAGAAAAAAGAAGCAACCCTACAGTATTTGCTTTGCAGGAAATTTTACTGACTCCTGGATATGAGCAGGAGAAAGTGGCTCTCCATCTGTTTTTCGGACAAACTGATAAAGTTGACCTAGAAATTGTTTAGAAATCTGTCTTTGACTCATACTTGTATGCTTGAATACTGTGATAACCTTACTTCGTGTTACCAATGGTAAATCCATAACTTTAAATACCTTATCCACAATTTAACCTAAAATAAACAATGCAAATAAATATTTAGAATTCAAACAAAGGAAGAGACCAAGGAATATTTGAATGTCCTGTGATTCCAGAAAGTTTCCTGTGAGAATATTATTTTATTAAATGTATAAATAAAAGTCGATTTTATCTTTCATTTGCTTTTTCGTCTATAAGAATCAAAAAACATCAAAGTTATCATTTATTTTATCTAATCTTGACAGTTAAGTTGTGATAAAGTAGTTCCATTTATTCCATTTTAGGGCTTCATTCAACTTAAAAGGAAATGAAATTTGAAATAAAGAAGATTTGAATTTGTCGAGATTTACACACAATTATAATAAAGATTTTCTTTTGGACTTTGGAATTATTAAAGTACTGAGGAATGAGCGACTTGTATAAAAAATAAGAATAAAATAGTAATTGTTAAGAACATTGAGACAATTTTCATTTGAATTTTTATAACTAACATTTAGAGTCATTACAACTCTCAGAAGATCGCTCACCGTTTGTCATCGTTCTAATTGGTTTTACTATTTCTATTTTTAATCGTGATTATTCAAACAATTTTTCTATATCTTTTTAAAATATTTAATTTCTAATTTTGTAGAATCAGATTAGTTTAGTTGGAAATAGTGCTAACTCCTGCCAGCATTTGTGGTGAACCGTTACTGGAGTTTGTATTTAAATAATACGTTGTAATGAAAAAAATATAAAAACTGGAAAGCATGAAATAAAAATAATTTTTAAACCATGATAATCATTAACAACCATAAGCGCTTCTATAATATTTTGCAACAAAATATATTTTATTTTGGTGTATTAGAACTTTTTGATCAACCTAATAATTCAATTACACTCCTTGAATGTAATTTTGGATTATTTATATAATATTTTTGTATTATTTAATCACATTGACAGATGTAATTTAGAAATTTAAAAGTTTTACAGTAATGAAATAAATTTACAAAAAAAGAATCCCAATTAATTAATTTAGTTAATAAAACATTTTAAAAATTATACATCGAATTTCCGGAAGGTTATATCGTAAAAATTAGTTTAATTAATTTTAATTAAATGAATTAACACTGTATTTATTTATATATCTTTGAAAAGATTAAAACGAGGATAAATTTGGTGGAAGATTAAAGAGCAAAAAAACTTTTTAAAGAAAAGATTTTTTGTAAATCTCTTTTAAAGTTTTTTTTGTAATTTTATTATATAAATTATTTTTTTGATAAATATTTCTAAAAATAATTTTATTGTAATTTAAATTAAATCGGAAATAATTAAAAAATATATATTCTTAACTCGATAAAAACTAACATTTATTTATTAAAAATATTTAAAATTATTTTCATTGAAAAAAAACAATATTATTTATTATTGAGAAATGAAAATAATATTTATTTTTGCTACAATTATATAAAATTATTTATTAATGAAAAACGCTAAAGGTTTTTTTTCAGTTATTATTTCAGAGATTTTTTTCTGATACCGACAAAGTTATCCAAAGAGAGACGGAACACTTTACAAGTTTGAAAAATACAAAAGAAAAATTTTTCATACTGATGAGACTCACTAAATAATATATTTTTCTGTATATATTTGTATACATAAAAAAAGAGATAATCTTTTCTCATAATAAAACTAATGCTACCTCTATGTATAAAAATTTCTTTTCTTCATTATCATAATAAAATTTATTTATCTTGATTAAGACTTTTTGATCCCTAAGGATCTCTAAATTTTCTATCTGCAAATATTATTAATCTAATTAATATTTTGAATTTTAATTTACTAAGTGTTGGGTACAGTACAAAGGTGTCCCTAGTGGCTGACCGGTGGTAGCAGAGTCATGGCGCATTTTAAGTTGTAGCAGTTCGAACTGATCATTTAAAATAACTTGGAAAAATCAAGAAACTTGATAAATGGGTTCCACATGATTTGAATGAAAATCAAAAGAACCGACGCTATGAAATTTGTTCTGCCAATCA
>MQRK01240574.1:0-13523 GCA_001938485.1 Girardia tigrina | reverse complement strand
TACGTGTTAATATATGTAAAATTTTAAATTGTAATAAATGTTATTTTTCTGTTGTATATTCATTTTTTGAACTTTATGTCATTTTGTTCTCAAATAGCTGCCGCACCCTGTATTATGAGTTAAATCTTTATTTTTCTGTGTTGATTGCTTCTCTGGAAGTAGTGGAGCGAGTAATCAGTTACAGTTGTGGTACTCGGTTTTCTTCAACGAATTAAATTCTTCTAGATCGCTTTAGTTTGAATAGGAATGAAGAAAGATTACAATTTTCTTGCTTCGTTATGTTTTGACGAAATATAACACGGATCCGATAACTGTCCAAATTATCATTAACGTTAATTCCTTGCATGGTTAATTGATTTTCTGTTAATCGATCGCAATATTTTTTTCTATTTAATTTATAATTTTTTTCAGACCAATTCCTTATTTTATTTTTCTTTGTAATAAAAAAATAAAACGAAATTAAAAATAAAAAAACATTTCACCCAAGGATTCAAATAACAACATAATTCATTTCTTTTAAATAAATATCACACCACACAATTCTTTTCATGATAGATAATTATATACATAGTTGGGTATATAAAAATATATAAACGAGGTTACGACAATATATATATATATATAAAGGCAGTAGATTATTTAAAACTCTAAATAATCAAAAGTTCTTTAAATTTTTTCTTTCCCTTTTTTATATTTTTATCATTTCAGCTAACAGTTATTGTCATCATTCTAAATATTTACTTCAAAATGTAAATATTACGTTGTTACAACAAAATTTGCAGAAAAATAAAATGTATGTTTCGTTACAAATATTAAGTTAGGTGAATATTTATTTTATATTTATTCAAAATTTAATAAATACATAGGAGAGCATTTATTTTCATAATTTTTGTTGAATTATGGTTTTTAAAATAATTTCGAAAAATTAAGATAAAAAATTTAGTGCCATTAAAGTATCATCTCATATTAAATTGTTATTATTTTAATGGCTTTGGATGACTAAAATAATTATTATAAAAAAATATAAAGAAATAAATGTTTTTTTATTGCTTTCCAATTTGTATACTCATAAGATAAAATTGTCATATCTTTAAGATGAATGATTTTCTGGAAATAGAATAAACTTAGAATTTATTTATATATTTACAATCTTTATCTCTAATAAAAAAACATTTTCATTTTACAATTCATTTCATAATAAAGACTTATAAGGTTAAAGAAAGTAAGACAGCTTTTTCCTAAGGAAGAATCGGTGATTTAAGGATGCGGAATCAGATCATGAGGTCCGTGTCATGGATTTTAAAACGACAAATAGGTAGAAAAAAGAGATCCAGGAAATATTGTAGAAACAAGAATTTTTATTTTGCATTTTTATTTTCCGTTCACAGTATGTGAACGGCATGTAATTAAATTATTTTATTTTTTGTTCTTTCGAATAAAACACAAATAATAATTATATTTTATTAACTGTTGTTTACGATTGATATAAATTATATATTAAACAGTTCTTGAAAGTCGGTAACCAAGTCGCTAGGAACAAGTTATTATTGGAGTTGAAGAAATATTTTAATAGAAGATTCCCTGTCGATTTTTCCATCTCTTACTTTGATAATTCTTCTTTGAAGATCTATTGTTTGGATAGATTCCGCAGGCAGTTCCGATTGGTAAACTGTATTATGTTCATTGACATACTCCCGATTATTTGTTTCCGACTTTTTCTTTTACAATCATTACTGAGTCAAATTTATATTCAACTATTTATTCTCTTCCATAAATTTAATTTAGCTTTTCGGTATATTCTAATTGATATTTTTGTTATTTATGTAATTATTCAATTAACTCCTTTTTTACTCCATCCGTTTTATTCTATTTATTATTATTTATTAGTCTATCATATTTATTATACACTTTCAATCGTGTCACTTTGATCTTTTTTGTTCTCAGTATAAAACAACTAAATAGACATTTTGTAAATGAAATTTAGTAAATATATAGTTTAATATAATAATATCGATTTATGATTAGTTTTTTTCTTTTATCTTAATCAAATGAATGAGCACAAATAGCAATTTTAAATTCAAAGAGACCATTTGATCATGAATGCCAGTTACAAGTGAATGAGTCTTTCGGCTATTATTTAGTCAATCTAAAAACAACCGGCAACGTTTGAATGACATCCTTGAAGATATCGATGTAATTCCTCTCATAATCTTTGTTTTTAAAGAGGAATTAGAATTCAAAGACCTAAAATTGTATTTTTTTATTGTTGCAGCAACATGGGTGCAAGCATTGTCATGTAGGAGGATGATCTTTCTGACACTATGACCAACTTTAGGCCAAATTCTTCGATTTTATGGCATAGTTTGAGCAATGGTTTTCTGTAGAGCTCTGGGCTGTAACCGTTTTCCCGTGTTTGGGCTTCTCATCGTAAAGTACTCCTTTTGCATCCAACCATATGTATAACAACGTCTTCGTTCAATGAATATTCTGTTTGAAAGGGGACATTGTTGCTTGGCCAGGGTCCACCAATGATCTCTTGCACTCTTAATTCTCGAAATGCACCTAGTAAAGAAACGATTTTTGCTGGTGATGTGCATGATCACAATCTTTGAGCAGAATTTGCAGGAGATAGCGGATGTGGCTCCCATTGTTCAACCTAACCCACAGCTTGCAATCTTTTAAGAATAGTGGATTTTTTCAATCCAAGTTGTATAGCCAGTTTTTTTGGCACCCTCTATTTCTTTGGGTCGGCAATCTTTTTGTTCTATCTATTTTGTCGAGCACAAATTTTTGATTTCTGAACATCTGGAACCAAGGCGTAACCGTCGAATAGGCCATAATCCATCTCCAAACGTTGACATGTCAAAACCTTTGTTTCTGTAGCGTTTTCTTCTAAGTTTAAATTAGAAAGACATGCAACTTGTTGACCTCCATTTTCAAACGTATTTAAAAAAATTAATGAGTTAAGAAAGGGTTTTATTGAAAATAAAAATCGAAATATAGATCGAAATAAAGATTGCAAATATAGAAAATATATTTATAAATATCAATCTAACATTAAGTGGTGGCCAAGAACTTTTGCATCAACTCGATAAAAACATTTTGTTTCGAATACGTTCTTTAAATCACTATGATTCCGTATCACAAAAGCTTAACATTAATTAATTCCTTAGGCTTTTGAAATTCCTCCTTTTACATAATCTTTAAATATGTTATTTAAGTACTTTTAAGTATTTATATACATTTATTATATTATATTTTTGTCTTTTAATATATTTTAAATGACTATTATCTATTTTAAGTTTTGCAAAAGATTAACACATTATGCTAAAATTTTTAAAAAAAATATTTTTTAAAAGATTCCAAGTTTGATTGTCTTGGTAACAAAATCAAAGATTACTTTAGAAACAGGTAAGGAATTAATTTTTGAATATTATTAATTAAAACTTTTTCTATCAAGCAACAATTTGCTTTGAATTTTATTCACTAAAAAAAGTCTACTTGTTCAAAATTTTGACGAAAATCAAAGACAATGTTCAACGTTTTCTGACTTTATTTTCGGAATAGTATAAAAAAATTTCGACTGGTTCTCAAACCTTTAAACAACGTACTACTGTGATCAAAAATAAGGGTGAATTTGTTTATAAAATGATAATTCTTCATTTATTCTTTCAAATCAATTTCATCCCCTTCAAAGTAATCCACATTCGATAAAACATAATTTTCCATCACTTTTTCCAGTCCTCAAAACAGTCGGAAGAGTCGTTTTCCGGTATAGCCTTCAAGACCTTCTCCGATTCACGTTTTTTCTCCTAAATCGTCTAAAAACTGCGTCCCACATTCGCCGTTTGAGTTTTCTGAATAGCTAGAAGTTACACGTAGCAAAATCAGGCGAATACGGTGGTTGCGGAACAATATGAGTCGAGTTTTTAGCAAAAGGGTCACGAAGACCCAATGCAGTATGACATGATGCTTTATCGTGATGAAGGAATCAAAAGTTCTTCGCACATAATTCCTTGCCATTTCAGACGAATAGCTTCATGTAAATGAAGCATAACGCGCAAATAATATTTTTGTTGACAATTTGGCACAGCGGAAGGAATTCAAAGTGTCCCACGCCATGATAATCAAAGCAAAATGTCAACATGACCTTCATTACTTGGTTGACTTTGCCGTGGTCTTTTTTATCTTCCTTTGTGTTAATCGTTTGCTTTTTACAAAACAAAGAAGATATGTTGGAAAAGATAGATGAAGGATAAGAGACAGTCAAATCAAGTCATTTTATAAGTGTTTTATTATTTTTATTTTCACTCTCCTCCTTCTACTATATGATATAACTTCCTCGATCATTCAACTTTCTCATCTTCTTTCAAAATAATAAATAAATTATGGAAATACTTGTTAAGAGATTATTTCGCAAAACGAAAAATATTATTCAAAAAAACAAATTTAACCATGTTACTCAATGAGAATTACTTATTAAAAAAATTTAATTTTGATTTCAATTTCAAATAATAATAAAGTTTTAATTCAAAAATTTCTAATTCAAGAAAAACTGTCAACTATTTATAATTAAAAAAATTTTTAATTTAAAATTTTAATCTGTAAATTACTTTTTCAATGTTATTTTGCATCGAATTTATATTAGGTTGGGATTAATATTAGATTATATTGATATTATTTTTGTATAAATAATACTGCAGACTAATCACCATGTCCATATAATTAAAAGAAAAAAATATTCTTAAGGCTTGGCATGATAAGGACTTTATAATTATTTAATTATTTATTAGTTATAATTAGTACTAATAATTAAATAATTAAGTAGGTTGATAATGTTTGTTAAAGTCCTGGTTCTTGTATGTCTCAGGATATTAAACTCATTTTGTCAGTAACAATATATATGTATTAAATGTATATATAACGGCAGAGCTATCCGGTGTTGGTCAGGAAAATACTTACATCCTCCGAGGGAGAGCGAGTAAAGTAAACCATATAGCATATAATTTTAAACTATAGCTTTAAAGGTTTTTTTGCATTACAGTTATGACAATTTTGCTTTCTGTTTTAAAGATTAACAAACCCAGTCATGAGATTTTCAGGATAAAATTATTAAAGGAAGGACTCCATGTTGTACCTTGGTTCATACTTTGAACTTAAATGAGTTCCACGAAGAATGTTTTTAAACAACTAAAAGTGCTAAAATAACTTATATAAGAGTTAATTGTTTTCAAGACTCATAATGAATTCATATTTTTGCTCCAATACCAATTAAATGTTGTGGCTCTGCATGATGCATAATATATTATTGTTGCCTTTTTTTAGAAATTAATGTGTCATGACATCAGAAATTTTCTAACATCAGATGATGGCTAAAGAATTATTGTTTAGTTTGTTCATATACTGAGTCTCATCAGATTTAAAACTGGGACAGTTGAGAAAACACTCTCTTTCACCAGAATGTCGTTCGGTCAGTCATTTCAGTTTGTTTGCATTAAGATAGAAGTTTAGATTGTTTAGAATTGAATGTGAAGAATAACCGCGTCTAAGAGATTGACTATTGTTTTGTTGTCAATTGTAATTATTAAGTCTCTTGTCTTAAGCCTTTTCTTGTAAAGTATGAAATGATAAAGAAAATAATTTGTTTTTTAATGGTTGTGAGGAATTTGCTTAATTTAGTATGTTAAAATTAGTATTTTTGAATTTTGTATGTTAAGTTCAGTATTTGAAAATAGACTTATACCCTCTAATATGGAAACTTAATACTTTGGATATATTGTTTAAGTATGATTTACATGTTATAAAAAGGCTTAAAACTTATTTGAACGACTAAAAAAATAAAATTTGCGACTAATTATTCCTTTTTTTTAGTGATAAATAAATTATTATTTGACAACAAAATAAATAATTTTTATCAATAAAATAGATAAAATTCTGCAATAAAATTATTTTATCATAGCGACAAATTAAATAAAAAAATACGATAAAAAATAAAATTAAGAGACAATTTTAATATTATTCCACCTTAAAAAACATTACATACAAGAAAAATAGATTTGAAAAGACGAATTGCTACCAAATGTTTTATTAATTACTTAAATTGCCAGGATTATTAACCGAAGGATATGGTGTATGAGAATCATCGTCATTTGTTTCATTTAAAAACTTTTCTTTAAAAGATAATAAATCAGTTGCCGTAATAGTGGGTCGCCCTCTTTTTCTTTTCTATCCTAGCACCCGATTTTTGGCTTCATTTGGGACAGTAATAAATTTTAATCTTGCTGCTTTTCCTAGTATATGATGACAGATGTACGATTTTCGATAATAAATGCATATACAGGTGCTGCAATTTCAATTATTTCTGCAAAATGAAATTTTATTCAAAGTTTCAATAAATTATATAAACTCAATAAAATTTCTAAATGTTCTAAAATTCATTTGCCTCATATTGCTCAACTTTATCACTTTTCATCAACTCAATATCTCCTTAGGAAGTTAAAATATTTAAAGATTATTTTTACATTGATGATTTAAAAACTTGATGGAAGAAGTAGTCCTTGAAAACGTTTTTTGCCATAGTGCCAAGTTGATTGTAGGTAAAGCAGCAAAAACTTTACGATATAATATTAGTATTATTACCAGTAATTCACCTAAAGATTTCCGTTGCCTAAATGTTCCTTCGTTTTTTATTACATTATTCTAAAGCATTTTTTGGTGCTAGAATTTTCTAGTGATAACACCTAATTTAATAATAATAATAATTAATATTTTTTTTGAAATATCTTAGAAATTATTTTACTTTTTCATAAAAATAAGTGTGGGAAATCATATTTTTGTTCCTAATTATAGTTAACACCAGATTTACGGACTGAGCCAATTTGACTCATTTAAAATTATATTTCTATATATATCAAGCTGAAATATTATTTTTTTAAATACATATGATGGTTTTTAGTTACGTAATGAAATATAGGTTACTTTCATCTTCAAATTCCCTCATTTCGCATATTTGAATGTGGTTTACATATTTCTACGGCTATGAGATCGCTTTTATAGCTTGTTGTATGAGTCAAATTGGCTCACTTCAGTAAAATAGGCATATAATCAACCATCGTAAATCTAGTGTTAATTGATATTTAGAGGATTTATCTAAATTATTTTGTTCTTATTTAATTTTTTAAATTAAATAAATTAATGAATAATTTTTTGATTATTTTTTTTTAATTTATTTTTATTTCCATATGTACAAGAAATCTTAATGGAATTCGATCTGATAAAGTGAATAAGAGTCTTGAAACTAGTTGCATGCTGAAAAAAAGAGTTTTTTTAATTTTCAATGATATAAACGTTTTATTATTTTTTTTTTACTATTTTTAAGGCATTAACAATTAATATTGATTTCTTTCTTTGAAACCTTTGACCCGGGTATGTTTCAAATATGTCTGCATGAATAAATGTTTATTTTACAAGGTACATATCAGATAATTTGACACAAAACTTCGGAGAAGGTTTTTCTGGACAATTAAGTGACTCAACATCGTTAGATAATCACTTGAATCTTATAAAACGACTAGTTTTGCATAGTCAAATTTTTGCTTTTGAACTTCTTAACTTTTTGCAGGACGTTTGAGTAATATCGGTGGTTAACTTTTACACCATTATCTGATAATTATAGGACATAGAAACTTTTTTAGTTAAACGTTTTAAGAGCAGTTTCAGATTTTTTAAAAAGTTTGCAATCCTGCAGTTTCAAGTGTTTTAAGGTGTTGAAAAGAACCATACATAGTTATTAAAATGAATTCTTCAGATTTGTTTAATGAATGCATTTAAATTATGTTAAAATAAAAAACATACGTAGCATCATGCCATTTTCGTATTCCTGTTAAAGGCTATTAATTTGCTACTATAATCGCTATTTTTAAGAGCCGACGAGAGATTAACAGAGTTTGTTTCTAGTAGTATCTAGTAACAACATTTTCGGTAATTGCGATGTCTAGTAGCATTTGTATGAATAAAGTTGGCAAACTACTATAACTTTCCGTACGGTTTAATTCAGTGTAGTATAGTTCTTATAAATACTTTAATTTGAGCAGAAATAAATTCTTCTGCATTAGGTAACTCTCTTTGAAGCAGACAAACAAAACTGAATCTTTTATCAAACATTGAGAGAATAGCACTCATAAAATACTCACAAAATTCTTCAAATCAAACTCAAATTATTTGCAGTTTTATTCTAATATTTTCCTAAAGATTTAGTAATTCTTCATTGAGTTTTGAGTCTTAAGTAATGGGACGAATGAAAAATAGAAGGTGCTTGGAATCTGCTACATCACTGGATTTATCCAAAATAATTATGAAATATGTCTGTGATTTGGCAAACATGCTTTAGTCCTGTTTTACTTTGAATATTACTGAAAAAAGCCAAGACTTCGACTTCTTTTACAAAGTTGTACAATGACGAATTAGAGTTGAATTTGCTTTTTAGATAATTGTACGTTCGAATTTTTTGAGCTGGAAAGGTTAATAAAAATAATATTTGTATTTCTGTGATAGCGTGCATTCATAAATTATACCAAGTTCGAAATCGCTACACTTTAATCAGCATTATCAAAACTGCCAACATCGAAATGATAAATATCGCGATACAGTTAAAAAAACAGAATAACTGTAATTTGGTTGTTATTGTGCGATAAGATTGCGGTAATCGACGGAGAATGTCATTTCCATTGTCGCACGAATATAGATGGACTCAGAGAATGTCGCGAAACTTAAATTTCCGACGTCAAAAGCGATAAATTAGAATAATCTGCAGGTTACGGCTGAGTTTTCGAAGAACGTCCGAATAAATCACAATATTTGATTGTTTTAATTTAAATTATCGAACGAATCGATAATAATAATCATTTATTTATTATATAGTAGTACCGTGTTCTCCTTATTACAAGCCACCTCCCTATTACAAATCACTCATGCCTTTTTCTTCCATTTAGTAAAAAAATTTAATACAAGCCACTACCTTATTACTAGCCACCAGAAAATATATTATAAAAAGGTCAAAGTAATTAAAAAACACGCTTTTTTACTCATTTTTACATGAATTTTTAAATTTTTTGTGAAGTGGTGGAATATTTTGAAAAAAAAGTAATAATAAATAAGCTAATATGCTATAATAATTATTTCTTGAAACTAAGTTTGAACCTCGTTTTTTGTGACCTCATTAGTTGTCTGACACTCAGTTATTAATAAATATATAATAAATATTATTCAAAATTTATTAAAATAAACTCATTGATTAAAAGCTTATAAGGAAACCTATTTAGTTTGGTTTCTAGGAAAGTTCCGGACAATTTTATGCTAATTAAATCAAATTCAATTGCATTTGTTTAAAGTTTTTTTTAAAAAAAATTCTTTTACTGTATTTTGCCGAAAAAAGTTTATTAAATTTTGTATAATTATTGACTTAGAAAATCTATTTTGTAAAAAATATATGAAACTTATTATTTATTTGTTAGTGTTGTTGTATTTATTCTATTTGTGTAATTTTTAATAAGTATTGAATGGGTAAAAGAGAGACAATTAATTTTTTTTTGCTGAAAATATTTTCTTTTGGTAAACTGTAAACATTTAAAAACTTTCTTTTGTTATAATTATATATTTATGTAAACCAATTTAAATTATATTTTATACTTAATAAATAATTATTATATAGTATCAAATTTTCCGTTGAAACAAATTTTAGAGATTTATTATATATGTTACATTTACTATGTCATTTTTTCAAAGTTTAAATTTTTTAAAAAAATTTATAACATTGGAGTCTCACCATATTTGTCTAAACTTTATGAATCTAAGAAACATTTATTGTTTTTTAAATGTATTAAAAGTTATAGTTTGATTTTTCATTGTTTTTCGTATTTATCTTTGTAAACTTAAAATATAATAAAGTATAATCAATTTTCATATTTATACAGTAGGGGACACATTATTATAACCACCTGATATTTTCATGCTCTTTTATTGTAACTTCCGTATTTTCTCATGTTTTGATTTTTTCAAGTAAATTATTTTATTCTAAATCAAACATTTATGCTTGAAAATATGGTCTGTATCATTTTCATAATAAAAAAATTATTTATTACAATTAAAAATGATCTGTTGCTGCCAGGCAGGAAAATATATTAATTACCTGACAGTAATAGATTAATCAATTTCTTCTTATAGATTATTTTTTAGTATCCTGCTGAATACAAAGACATCATTCGTAGTCATGGGTAAACGCTGTGATCTGTGCTTTACTGTTGTGGCAAAAGTTGACGCTTTGTTATCAAGTGGAAAGTTTTCAATTAGGCAGATTGCCACTTTGTGCAGCATTCATCATGCAAGTGTCATCAACATCAAAAAAAACGAATAACAGCAGGTGTCCCTTCAACATCCAGAGTTGGAAGATGTGATCCAAAACGAAAAACAAATAAACAAGACGACCGGAAAATGGTGTGAATGATTAGAAAGATAACCTTCTCTCAGAAAAACAAGTGCAGAGTCAGCTCGTTGAACGTGGTATCAATATTTCACCACGTACAGTTCGCAGACGACTGAACGAGGCCGGCTGCAAATCGGTGAAGCTAATCCGAAAATCAAAGCTGACCTCAACGATGAAGTTAAAACGTCTACAATTTACTTGACTGTACCTAAAGAAGTCAACCGAGTTCGGGAGAATAGTGTGTTTTAGCGATGAAACGATTTTTGAATGCCAATTAGCAACAAGGAGACGTGTCTGGCAAACATTAGGAAGTCAACCAGTGGTTGTGAAGCCTTCAAACACCCAACCAAAGTCATCTTTTGGGGTGTTATCAGTTCAAAAGGTCCTGGACGTTTGCATATTGTCGATGGTATGATGGAAAAAAATCAATACATGAATTTTTTGCGCGAACGGATGCTGCCTCAACTGCTGGAATGGTTTGGTTCAACTGAAAACTGTGTTTTCATTCATGATTCAGCTCCATACTACAAGGCTAGGTTGGTGGCTCAATTTTTGAAGACCAACCATATCAATGTCCTTCTTTGGCCTGGGAATTCTCCTGACTTAAACCCCATAGAAAACACATGGAGTATTATGAAGGAGAAACTCAGTCAAATTACTCATACAACAAAGGATCAGCTTCTTTCGAGCGTCCACCGCAATTGGTTTCGTGATGATGAATTTCAGCAGAAGCTTCAAAACTCTATTGATAGCATGCCTAGACGTCTCCAGGCAGTAGTAAACGCTAAAGGAGGACAAACAAAATAATAAATTGTTTAATTTATCATTTATTGAACTCATTTTACTTATTCAATGAACAATAAAACATTTGTAATCAGGTATGTACATATTTAAATTTTGCATTCTGGAATAAAACATGTATTTCTTACCTTTTTATTTTCTTATATTTTGATCATTTTCTAATAGAATTGTGGTAATCTTTCAGTAAAAGGTTTATAAGTTGTCACATTTTCTGATGGGTGATAAAACAAACACAGAAAGTATCAAAACTATGACTACATTTGCTAATAATCTTATAAATAATGAGAAAACCTAAAAAACATGAAAATATCAGATGGTCATAATAATGTGTCCACTACTGTAATTAAGAATGAACTAACTTGAGTCAAACATTTGAAGTTTATTAAAAATAATAGCAAATTATTAAGATTTTTAAATATCCTTAAAACTCTTAGATAACATTAAAAGTTTGTACTAAGATATATTTTATAAATTTGTATATTTAATCGAATCTAAACTCTAACTTTGACTCTTAGTCTTCTACTTTTATCATATAATTATCATATTTAATTATAAAACATGAAGTTTTCTCTATAAAAAGGAACTTAAAAAATCCATTAATACGCAGATTGTAATCCCAAAAACCTTCAATACTTAAGGCATGAGTAAAAAACGTTTCAGATGGTTCAAATGTAAAAATTCTTACTAAAAATAATTTATTCAATATCTTATAAAAAATATAATTTTTTATTGAACCCTAAACCTTTAAAAGAAGAACAGCTGAATACATAAATATTACATAATAGAGAATTTGGAAAATTGGAAAAGGAACAGAATTCGCTAAATTATGGATAATAACATCAAACATATGATTGAATTAAAGATGTAAAATATTCATTAAATGTCAAAAAATACTTTTAAAAACCAAGCTTATATTTGAAGAGTTTATATTTTTACATGAATAATTATTCTATATCGTCTTACTGTGATTGTGATTTAAGTTGTCTTGCTGATACTCGATTGTATCCCCGTTTTTTGTCTTTTTCAATCATTTTTGATTAATAATTGTACATTTATTGGTGATTTTTTTGATAATTTAAATAATTATAATCGAGAATAAATAGGTTTTAAAGCTGTGAACTCCATCCGATAATGAAAAGCAGGAGAAATGTAGGTAAAATATTTTTACCAAACCGACAAACAAATAGGCAAATAGACCGAATGTATATAAAACGTGGTAAATGTTATAATATTCAAAGCAACTAGTTTAGAAAACGATGCGTAAGACATCATTCATCTTGCGCCAATGATGATAGAAAATATCAATCTTTCTTAGTCTTGCAATGAAAACCCTTGTCATACTTGCCTAATAACATTCATGTGGATTCTTGAAGTTTTTGAATAAAATTTCAAAATATAAAGTGTATATTGATTGTTTAAAATCCATAAATTAATTTGTTAAAGTGTCAGATTTAAATAAAATACATAAAAATTAAAAATTAGTAAAATAAAATTGTAGCAAAAGATTGAGATTGAAAAACCTTGTTTTGAAGATTTCTCTAAAACATTTTCTCCTAAAGCCAAAACTCTTACCCAATTGCCTATTTAATTCAAAAATATTACACTTTTAACAAACAAATAAACGTTTTAAAAAAGAAAATTCATATGAAAAGTATCTATGACAAACATTGGAAAACCTTAAAATTGGAGTTGTTAAGTATATTTAAATACGACCTTTTTAAGAAGTCTCGATGAAAACTGTAATAACTATAAATCAAACTACTAAAAGATAATTAAAATATTTTTATGTAAAATGTACAAAAAGAAGACGACGCGCTTAGAGATAACAATTCCATAATCAGATCAATCCACACAGGTATTAAACTAACACATTATACGAGACTTTACAGTAATTCAAAAACATTTTACCAATAAATCAAATGAATTTCCGATAAATTGAAAAAATAACGGCAAGTTATTTTTTATAAACAAAAAAAGGCCATTTGAAAATAAAATATTTTATTAGGTGTACAAGTATGAAATGCGGATTAAATTTTGAAAAGAAGTACGTTAAAAACAAAATAATGATAAAAAAAGCTTTATTCAAAATATGCTCCATTACTAATGATACATTTGTCCCATCTATATCTCAAATTGTGGATACCTCGCCAGTTAAAGTCTTCCTTTTTTTCCATGAACCATTCATCGACCCATTTTTGCACATTTTCGTAAGAATCAAAGCGCTGCTGAGCAAGTGCGTGAC
>MQRK01240571.1:10245-20753 GCA_001938485.1 Girardia tigrina | reverse complement strand
ACTTTAATTATTTATCATAATGATTTTTTTCAATTTATTAAACTTTACTTACTTTATATGGATTATTAATTTATGGATTTTAAATTTTCAATTCTTTTTAAATTTAAATTTGAGAAATTGTCAGAAAATTTTACTTCTAATAATTATATCGGCATATATGTTTTTGTAGTGGTAGCCATAAATATATATATATATATATATATATATATATATATATATATATTAAGTGTGTTGTTATTTTAAATACAGAATTTCAACGTCTTACTTCTAAGTCATAACAAACATCTCGGTTAAAAAAGTATAGTTTTAATTTATTGGCTTTAGGTTAATTCCCCTAAGACATTTTAACATTATTTTATTGAAATTAAATTCGTGGTTATAATATTCAATTCGATTCCGCCAATTAACAAAATAAAATCTGTTTTATTCATACCAAAAATGTAGTTAAATTATATAATTAGTGAAAAAGGAAACAGCTCTAGGTAAATCACTTAGACTAGAATGTCAGTAAAGGCATATATGATAGAATATATTGGAAATGTGAAAAATTTAATTTAAAGTGTTGTACTGGAGAAGTTACGGAAGACTATAATTTAATTAGAGTTTATAGAGAGCAAAATCATACAGCAGACGCCAATCAACTTTATTTTTTAAACTGGTTGCTCGGTCAGTGAACCAATAAGACTAAATATTAATAGAACAATACGAGTTTGAGAGAAAGCTGAACCTGCACTTCCTGTATGTATTCTGTAATAACTTCAATTGTTATTTCCGGTAAATAAAAAGCGTGCGATGATTTTTTTATTTAATTAAAGTTGTTTATTGTGTTTTTAGGTCTTTCTCTTTCCTTATCAAAGAAAATTGGCAAATACTCACTTGAACAACGTTTGCAGATGCTCGAAATCTGGTATTCGGTGGCAAAAAACAACAAAAAAAGGCCACAATTTATAATTCACATCGCTCGAGAATCCAACTTTCTGAGAGCACGGTTAGAAGGATGATGGCAAAATTAATGAAACCCGGCAATTCGAATCATACCAACGATAAGAAAACTGGCCGACCACCGAAATACGACAAAGAAGCGGTGGAAGAGGTACGAAATTTATTGAAAGAAATTCCAACATCCCAAATGAAAGCTTCGATGGAATTAGAGATACCAAGAACATCTTTAAGAACAATAATGAAGACAAAGCTTCATTTATTCCAGTATAAAGTACAAATTAAGCACTTTATATCCGAAAACAACATTGAAAAACGATTTGAATTCGCAAATCAACTCATCAACATGAAAGAGGCAGAGCAAATCGACTTGGTATCAATTTTGTTTTTCGAAGAGGTGCATTTTTACCTCTCGGGTTATGGTAATAAACAAAACTGTCGGTATTGGGGCACCGAAAATCCTCACATCGCCATCGCTAAGCTATTTTTCTCACTATTTTTTTAACTTTTTTTGCAGTTTTATAAAGACCTTTTTTAATTTTAAATATTTTTTCTCTTTTTTTTCGATGTTTTAACGTGGAAAATTATATACAATACACGTTTATATATTTGGGAAAACTTTCCGTTTATTTAAGAAAAACCCTGCAATAAAATGTTGTGCAAACTTTGTAATTTTAAATGTCCATAAAATTTGGAAATTTTTACAACTCTTGCAATTTAATATATTTATTTGCAAATTTTTCGGTTGTCCTAGTGATTAATTTTCCAAAGAAAGATAAAAATTGTAATTTTATATTTTAAATAAGTTTTTCCTGTTCAAAATGATAAAAAGAAAAATGATAAAACAATATCGAAACAAATACTTTAAAGAAAATAGCGACTTAGAAGATGAACTAGACCTCAGCGAAACAGTTGAAAGCGCATCATTGGAATCAAATTCGGGTATGACAAAATAAACAAGAGAATTCGTAAAACAGCACAAAATAAAATCAAAAAGTTCAAAGATCTTATCAATGCCGCTAAAGATGTTGAAAGCCCTTTCGAAGTTATTAAACAAAGTTTTAGTCGAAGTACCATTAAAAACATCAATTATTGGAATTTAAAATATAAAAATTTATTTTCTCAAAGAATGGACAAGGTGATTAAAAAAATTACCCGTAACTTCATCAAATAATTATTTTCAAAAAATAACCGTATTCAAAATGTGTGCAGTGAGACTTAAAATTGGCCATTTTGTTTTTGAATATTCAAACAAGTTATTTTAATTTCAAAATATTAAATTTATTTTTCTCATAATTTTGTTTAACTTTTGTTGACTTTCAATTTTTTTAATTTTCTTTTGAAAAGCTGATATAAAAAATTCAATTAACAATTCATTTTTAAATTTTTTTACAATAGAGAAAAATTATTTTAAAAATTTTTAGGTGTAAAAATTATATTTAGTTTGTTGGAGTAAATGGAATGATAAATATCCCATTTTATTTATAACTTTAAATTTTGAAAAATAGGTTTTACTGTTTACTTATGATATTATAAACATATAACATTACTAATTCTTAATAAAAAATTATTTAATATTGATTCCGAATTTCTATTCCAATTAACATAATATTTTCGAATAATATATCAGATTTTTTGAGAATAATTATCATTTGAAATTTACATCGTTTTTATTAAATTTTCAGCATTATAATTATTATAGAAAAAATTTGAAAATGATTCTACACAAGTAATTAATAAAGCTAAAAATTCAATATTTGAAAGTAAATTTTTAAATCCAAAAACATAGTTTTCATGCCTTAGAAATAAATATTTAAACTCTGCCTAAATTAAGTCATGATTTTATAGAACCAATTCATCGAAATGTTGAGTTTTAAAAATCCCTTCTGTATTGTTAACTTATAAAAAATCTTAATATATTTGGAATTACTCAATCAAAACTTGTATTACATTTAGTTACGATACTATTCTCCTTAAAATCCATAATTTAAATCACGCGTAAGCAAATTTATATTATTCAAACAAAAACAGTATTAAACAATAAATTAATCACGGCTAAACTCTTCCCCTCCTCTGGAACCCGTCCAGTATTTGAGTCATTCAATGCACCTTCTTTTCACTTCGTTTGGAATTTGAATTTCAACCTGGTATGGCGAAATATATCTGAGGATCTTATGTGGTCCTTTATTTTGGAAATCGTTCTTATTTCTCTTTGTAAGGTCCACCAGAACGAGAACCATCTCTCCTCTGAAATATTTCTTCCTTGGACTTTCCTTTTCGTACATCATCATTTCCTCTGCTGGCGCATCTGCATTTTTTCGAACATCTGCGGTAATTTGATCTCTGTCGAAGGTTTTCGTTTCAGACACCGAATGGATGTTTATTTTCCGACGTTATACGATTTTGAAAGGTGATAATTTAGTCGAATCTTTCACAGTTGCATTGAGACTTAATTCGATCCGAGACAACAATTCATCCAAAAATTTCTCAACACATTTACTTTTCATTGATGTCTCGATCATGTCTTTTCCTTTTTTCATGCTCTTACCAGACCATTTGACTGATGTTGATATGACGAACGAAATTTTTTGTTTATCTTTAGACAACAATCTAAATGTCGATTTATCTTCCTTCAACGGTCTCGTAATCGGCTTGCTCTATCTTAGCAACCATAGGACGAATTTTCTTTCCCCCAACCGAGACCGAAACTCACGAATGTGAACACTTCTCTGAAACCTTTTTTGTGTCGATCTTTGATGTATAAAGTGTGATGATAAATGAATATTTACTATTCTTTGAATAAATGTTTTCGAGCACATTTTGAAAACAGATTGACTCGCAATCCATAGGATGACGGCTCTTATGGTCGAGAGACGATAACGGGACAAGTCATGTGAAAGTTATTTCTTTGTTACAGTATTCAAGTGTATCAGGTTGTCCGTTCCGATCCCATATAACTTTCATTACTTCTCTGATGACTACATGATTGTGCTGTTTTTCTCCTTTCATTTCTCTCATGTTACTAGTTCCATAAAGTGAATTATCATTGACTGAACTGCCGGAATACTTCTTTTAAAATATTTTTGTGATCCTCCACAGTTTTAACAGACACAAAAATATTATCTAAATAGACGAGGATTCCTTTAAAAAATCATACCTTTCAGCATTTCATGCATTAACCACTGAAATGTTGCTGGTGCTTTTGACAGACCGAATGGCATTCGGTTGAAGCAAAATTGTCCTTGTTTCGAACTGAACTCTGAACAAAGTTTAGATTCCTCTGATATATTAACTTGGTAATATGCTTGACTCAAGTATATTGATGAAAACCACCGCAACTTTGCCAAGCAATCAAACAATAACTGAGTATCGGATATAAGAAACAAAACTTTTTCTTTCACGGCATTTAACTGAAAGTAGTCTATGCACATTGTTATGGAACCACCTTTCTTCTCTGTGATTTAGAAACCCGTTTGGTATGTTATTATCAATTATCTGATTTTCATTTTTGTACAGAAAATTGTGATTGAAATAATTTAATATTAACAATGAAATGTTTTTTGGTTTAAACTCCTTTCTTGTACTATATAATTAAAGTCATGTATGATTTTCGTTTAGAAGTGTGATATGAAGTGACTGTGCTTACGGTACTGGCATCGGCCTTAATGGTACTTTAAATTTATTTCCAGTATTTTTTCTTGTTAAACAAATTTTACAACTTTAACACGATTATTTGACATCTTCTTCAATTGTTGGCCAATAATATTTTTGTTTTAATCTTGAAAGAGTTTTTTCTGGCAGATAAATGACCTCCCAATGTACCATCATGATAGTGTAATAGAAATGTTTGTCGATGATTTTTTGGTGTCACTAATAATTCATTTTTACCATCATAATATTTGAGTACATCTTGATATACGAAATACTTTCTTCCTTGTTCGATTAGTTATTTTATATGTGTCATTTTTGATATAGATGTTGCACGATTTTTAATGTCTTGTATACTTTCGTCTAAATTTTGATCTGTTTTAAACTTTTCAAAATCTTTTAATTCTCGAACTACACTAATTACATTGTTTTTTATTCGTATACTGGTTTATATACTATCGCTTGGTTCATTTAGCCGTGATAGTGCATCTGCATTGGCATTGGCTTTACCGGTACGATAACGAATTTGAATATTGCATTTTTGAAGTTTTAGTGTCCATCGAATTAATTTGCTGGCGGAATCTCTGTGACTCATTAACCACTGAAGAGGGCTATGATCTGCGTAAAGAATGATTTCTTTTCTATAGATGTACTGTCGAAACTCAGTAACTGCAAAAATACTTGCTAAAGCTTATTTTGGTTATTTTGAATTGAATTTCAAAATATTTCTACATTCAAAACTGAAGACTGATGTTTGAATGATTTTGAATCATTCAAAAGAAATCAAATTTTATACAAATGAATTAAATGTCATCTGAATCACTCGAAAATTCTGGAAACAATCTCCTCGTTAGGGCCAAAAACATTAATTGGCGGTTGATTCGGAATCTCTCTACAATTATTACTTTGCTATTAGACAAAAAATATCTTATTAACATCTCTTCCCATAAGATGGGGGCTCATAAAACACTGTCGTAAATATACGTCAAAGAATAGAAATTCTTCAATATTTATGGACGAAATATTTAGGTTAATCTAAGGTAAAATTTAAGAATATAATTTTTCTTCGACAAGTTACAAGAAAATGGACATCATAATTCAAATTTAAAAGATACATGACTGAAAAAAATGTGAAATTTCGAATCCATCCAAAACAAGTTTTTCACCGTTTCTATAAAACTATAAAAGTCCAGTCTATAGATTTGAAGCCATTAATGTTTTTAAATTTTAGAAAACTATGTTCATATGATGTATAAACTTATTTCTGAATTTACATTTTGACTTCTTTAGTGGTAGTATTGGAGTTGTTACTGAAGAGCAAGAAGAGTCTTTCCACAATTACATAAATCAAATAGAATATGAATTATAAGAACTATGAAAGAACATATTGCTGTTTGATGATCCATAGAGATGATGCTGAGAAGAAGCCTAAACCCAAATCTACCACATTTAGATTTACAATAAGAAATTTTGAAACTGAGCCAAATAGAAATAGCAATGCTCATTTATGAATATGTTTCTTCGAACTGTTACGTTCAGAACCGTATTTTGTTGAGGAAATTGTGTTGGCAATAAAAATAATTTCTTAGTTACATATGCATGTGTGTCTTGTCCAAATAATATTAGAAAATAAATCCGAAAAGTTTTATTAAAGAAAAAAATCATGTTAGTGGTGACAAAAAGCACAGTCGATCCCTGGGAACTTCTTAATTAATCATCTGATAAACATTTAGTAAACAATGTCTGATTAAATAAACTTGTCGATGTTTAAAGTGATTAATGTTTCATAGCTTGGTAATTTCATATTATGTGAAATTTCTGTTTAACTTGCATAACCTATTAGTTAATTACCATTTTGGCTTAATAATTGCATTGGTAGTTTATAGTGAACAGTTTAACTTTTGCCGATAGTCTAAGATTTTATTTGAATTTATGAATTGAATCAACTTAGGGAGTGTACGAGGCAAATACTTTATAGGAAATTTATAAATTAGGAGTCCATTTAACAACTCAACAAAATAAAATCTAATGGTTATGGACTAAGTCCCGAATAGTTATGAGTGAGCAAAGCTCATTGTAAATAAATTTAAAGATTGACCACGGGTTGAAAAACCTTTTAGAGGCGACGCGGGTCGTCCCCGGCGATCACACTGGATGGTCGTCTTCTGCCTCTGCGGGGGTCTCTTCACTCAAGATAATGTATATAATATGTAGATATTTCGTATATGCATGGAAGATGTTACCTAGAAGATATAATCTCATAGTCCATAGATACTGCAGCTACCGGCAGGGCCATCTCCAATGCTAGTTATCAACCCAAAAGGCGCTCCGAAGTGCATACAGCTTGCTGCTATGCATGGAGGAGGTGAAGGTAGTGAGACGTATATAAAGAGTTTTCGTTTATCTTATAAAGTGACTGGGGACTCAGAGCTCACAAAAGTGTTGTACAGAGAGGGAAACGCGGCAGAACTAAACAAATTATTCTTGGAAAATTAATTACAGCTCTTCTAAGTTACTCAGCCTATCACAGTTTCTTTAAACAGTTTTGTACAGTCACATATTAGTGGGAAATTATTGCAAAAACGTTAAAAAAATCTAATAAAAGCTAGTAATACTTTTGAAATCAACACATAAATATCTAACGAACTAACAAAATTTCTTTTAAAAAAATCAATATTTTTTAAACTTTTTTATACGTGTTATTAAAATAAAAATTTTTACGAAAAATGAAATGAGAAAGTCAATGAAAATTTAAGAAAAGTTCCTCTCATGACCGATTGTTCCTCTCTGGAATGCAAAAAGGCTGACATATCCGTAGGAGATCCATTGGGAGACTTATAGACTCTTGTTAGGGTGGACCATCCAAAGAGCCTATTGGCCAAATAACATTCTATTTAGAGATGGGAAACCCAAAGAAAAATAAAAGATAGAAAGTAAAACAGTTTGTTCCAAATTGTTTTCATAACAATTTCGATCATTTCAAAATAATCAGTAAAAGTTTTCTGGATTTATTAATGAATCTCGAGGGAATTAACTGAAAGATTTTAATGCAATTTTTATAATAACCACTGATCGTAATAGTTTTTAAGAAAATGTTTTCCTTTTATCTATTAATTATTTGCGAATTTAGTTAAATAAAACTTCTTTGAAGGCTATTGAAACCACGATCAGCGTTGCAGAATGAACCAAACAGTAACTATTTTATTCCAAGTAATCCACAACTTGCAACGAAGTTTATTGTATTAAATTCTGGGATAAAGAGAATAATATATTCAAGTATTCTAATTTTTGAGTTAGGTTAAAAGATTTTAAAATATTTCTGTCACAAACTCATACTACTTGAATTTTTAGAGTTTGTTTTAAGTAAAGGTTTGTTATTTATAATTAAATTACATGCTTAATTCAAAGAATTAAAGTTTAACAAAATATTAATTAAAATTAAACCTTTGTTTAAAACATATTAATTTCGAATTTCACAAATTTAAATTATTATAGTGCTTTGATTTTCAGCAACAAAAAAGATTAGAGACAATACAAATTAATAATAGAATATTATATATCAAAATTAATCGTGTTGTTGTATCGAACAAAAAATACGAACTCAGAATTTAAAATTTTGCGATTACGTATGATGAAATAAACATTTTAATAAGGTCTTCTCACATCGTTTCTTCTCGTTTATGCAAGACATTTTTTCGTAAAGTCAACGATCGTCGGAACACGCTGCAGTTCGGGTTATGTCCACGACGACTCGAGTTGCAGAAGACAAGATCGATCCAAATCGAGTCTCCGTCATTCTGACACCCCAAGTTCTTCGAGAACCCGCATTTTGGCGGGATACGGTTAT
This sequence comes from Girardia tigrina, assembly GCA_001938485.1. Classification (NCBI taxonomy): domain Eukaryota; kingdom Metazoa; phylum Platyhelminthes; order Tricladida; family Dugesiidae; genus Girardia; species Girardia tigrina. Next base: position 12,319 of record MQRK01240571.1, on the reverse strand, counting down.
CGATCGATCTTTGAGAGATCTTCAGGATCTACGTCCCGCGACTAACAACGACACGATCGCACCCCGGGATCGGTCATATCGTCACTGGCGCCTCGGTGCAGTGACGTCACACGACGGTAGAGGCAGTGAACGAGTGTCAAGCGATACTGAGGTGTTACACGATTATGTGGTCTGGTGTACGGTTGACGAACTTCGACGTCCGCACAACAATTATTATCATAAATGAACATATTACAAAGTTCTCCTATTAATAACGTTTTAATACACTCTTTGTATTGGGAAACTAAACTCATAAATTTAATTAAATTTAAATAGCTGCTTCTTTGTTTTCCAATTGAGCTATAAAGATCAAACGTTAAAAAACGCCCATAAAAAATTTATTTACCATCCTAATTAATGATTCATTATATATTTGCCAAAATTTTAATATAACTTCAAGAAATAAATGTTTGGTTTGCTGTGAACAAGTAATGACAAATAAGTTCTTTGCTGAATTGATTGACTATAACTCTTAATGATTTCATCAAATAATTCGTGTTTTATTGTAAGAATGGAATTTTTGTCATGTCATAGATATTTTTTTTGGTACAGTAGCCTTTGGGCCGTGGGTGCACTTGATTATGCATAAGCATATGGCTTGGGTTTACATATTTTTGAGGGTCTCAGTAGGCGAGGAACCTGGTGGCGCCTACTTCCTCTCCAGGTATATTAGATAAAAGAACTCTGCTAAAAATGCTAGAAAACATTGCAAACCAAAGTGGAGAAACTAACGATTTCTTAGAATCAGAAAGAAATACGAAAGATAAGAGAACTCGCATATTATTTTCTTCGTCAGGGGTATTTGGGATTACTTCGTACATTACATTCGTAATTTACATTGATCATCATCGTGTAAAATATTATCTTCATCTTGCAAAATTTTTTAGGATACTCCTTTCACCTTTATACTTTGCGAGTGGCGTGCGGTGTATGTAAAATCAAACATTAAATGCGGGTTATATGCGTGAAAATACGGAAGATAAAAGTTCAGTAATCAGCAGTAGAATTAATTCTGTTATTTTTATTAAACTTATTTTAATTGTCTAGAAGAAATCAGAATTTGTTTATGGTATGTGTCAGTGTAAGACGGTTTGGTATATGGATGGAATTCTTCAATAAATCACATTTTTATTCTGTTATCCTCTCTCATTGCATTGATTTTGTCAAATTTGTTTGGGTTGTATTGGTCTTCTTTGTTATTTTTTGCATACCTCTTGTCTTTTGTTAAGAATGTCTTTATCGGACAAGCAGTGTAGTTGGATTTATCCATCTATCTCGTCTTCATTTAGTTTAAACGCTAATTTTACGAGAAATATTTTGATGGACTTAAAATTGTCTTTCAACAATTCATATCTCCGTCCTTTTTTGGCGAAAAACTTCCGTAATCTGTCATTAAAATTCTGGATGTTGGTATCGACTCTTTCGTATTATTTGATAAGCATCATCGCGCATGTGAGGGAAGTTTGGAATGTTGTAAGTTTGTTGTTTGTATGGTGTTTAGATTTGTGACTCTCCGACTCAGATGGGATTGATATGTTTATTGATTGATTATTTGAATTTAATGGTATTAATTTTAAGTACTAATTAATTAATGTTTTATAATTATGAATTTTAATAATATTTTTAGTAAACGATTTTAACTTATTAAATTTAATATATTTTAAAAATTAATGTTTATTTAAAAATTACGCAATGCCTTTTTATCCAATAAAATTAAAAGTTAATACTAAAAAAATATTTTCGAAAGATATTGTAAATTAAGTATAGGAAAAAAGATAAGGAAACTAAATTTTATATTTTATATAACAAACAATTAAATATAAAATTTAATTATAAAATTTAGTTTCCTTATCATTTTTCATAAAAATTATCCGATACTTAAATTACAATATCTTTCGCAAATATTTTTTTTTCGCAATTAATATATATATATATATACACCGCCCTACCAAAAGTCACCGACCACCGGTGTGTTCGCAGTAATGAGAGATTATGAGAATTTTTAAACGAATGATATATTTACAAAAAATAGAAT
>MQRK01240555.1:10179-21261 GCA_001938485.1 Girardia tigrina | reverse complement strand
CCCCCCCCGGTGGGGGGGGTAAGTGCCAGAGAAGCCCCATTTTTCCCCTACTTATTTATAATTTTTTGATTTTAAAGGTTTTGAAGTTGTGATCAAAAGGAAAATTGGATTACTATTGAACCATCCGCTAAATGGTATGATTTAGAGAAGTGTCGAGCAATTTCTAGTATTAATTGCCACGAAATTGTTCCCCAGATAATATAATATTTTATCTTTAAGTTGGGTTATTTGATGGATTATATTTGAAAATTTATTGTCTATATGATGTATGAAACTGTTCATGTAAAGGCATTTTAATTAGTATCACAACAAATCAAAAACAAAGGAATACATTTTTATTATACATGTGAGGAATATTTTAATTTGTTTGAATTTGTCAGTGTATTGATGCTGTACTTTGATTTGAGTATGTTGAAATTGGAATGGTGATTCTCCCACCAAGATGGAAATTGGTATTTCTTTTAAGTTAAAAGTGATTGACTATTAGAAGATACGTAAAATAATAATTTGAAAGCATATATTTTTAAATTAACAATTAAAATCAAGTTTAATATTTTTTAAGAAGAAAAGCATTTAACTTGGTATAAATAAAATTTAAATTAATCGAATTTTAATAATTTGATAACATTTTTATTATTTTTGGTTTTAATTAAGGAATAGTTAAAATTATTATTTTAAATTAATATTTTTAGAAATTAAATATTTTAAAAATATTTATAAAAATTGTTCGAATAATCATGATTAAAATAATAAAATAACAAACCAATTAGAGCGATGTCAAATGGTTAACAATCTTCTGAGAGTTGTGATAACTCTAGATGTGATAATAATATATATACAAATGAAAATTGTTTCAACGTTCTTAACAATACATAAGTAAATATAACACTATTTGTTTTGGTTATACAATACTTAATTAATTAATTTGGGTGCTTGCTTGAAAATTTCCTTAGAATGTGCGTAATATCGCAATGTCATTCATTTTCTTTCTATGAGTACTTTTATGTTTGAAAGTTATTATGTAAAGCATCAATTATTTCTAAAGTAATCAGAAACGAGAAAAATGAGAAAAGCTAGTAAAGTATTTAAATGTGAGTAAAGCCATTTTGTATGTGTAAACACCATTATAACTTTGTCTTTAAACAAAATTTCCTTTTTGACAGCGTACCTTCGCTCTGTGTGATTTTTTTTGTTGACGTGAGTGTATGTGTGATGACATAGCGAATGGGTCTCTGATATTTTTATTTATGTGTTTTTTTATTATTAATCTAACTCTTTTTTATTTGTTTGATTTTGTCGACGATTGTGTATTTAGTTTTTTTTGTCTGAGAGCGAAGACGACGGATTGGAATTTATAATTGCTATGAACAATCATGAATTTGAAGAGAAATCGATAAATAAATAAATCGAATTAAAAAGTCAGAAATAAAATTATAATTGGGATTAAATATCTGCAGATTGTGGAAGGACGGTTTTCATAGACTAAAAGCCAGAATATATTTACCGAGTTATATCCATTGAACGATATTTACCGAATTACAATTGCCGAGATATAATTAACAGCTTACTGAGCTGAATTAGCAAGAATTTCACACAAGACTGTTTTCCGGAACATATTTTCCGAATTATACTTGTCCGATTACATTAGCCGATAGTTTCCAAGTCTAATTTGTTCGCTGAATCCTTTAGTTCTTCAAGACATTCGACAGTTATTAACATTTATCGTGCCAATATTTAAATATTCTGGGAACACCGGTTATTTTCTCCAAATACGAAAGTCCGTCGTTGAAAACGTTTTTCTTTCTTAATTTTCTTGTCGAGTTTATTAAAATTTAGTCCTACGTTATCCATTCAGTAAAGCAGTAAGGAACAATTCAAAAGCCCGCGTAAATGATTGCCGCAGACTCCAGAGGACTGTTCTTATAATTGACCTTTGTAGACTCTTCAACCACATCTGCTGGCGTTTTGAAATTCTTCGGCGATGCCATTGTATTGTTGAAATAAATTGAGGAGACAATAGACGTTCGACAACAACATAATCAGTATCGCCGGTATCAAATAGCTCGAATAATTCAAAGGATAGGTTTCACATGGCGAAAAGATAAAGTTCTGTTAAACATATAAAGGTACGTTTTCCTCTTTTTCCTTTTCGTTGCCAAAAATACACAAAATTGGAAACACGTCATACACGATAAACAGAAATAATTATGTACATCACAAAGAGGTAAAAGTAAAAATAATACATACATGAAAAAAAAATCCAACACATTTCGTTCTACGAACGTGAGGTATCACACAGACCATAACGATCTATAAATCGGGCCTCTATTCTTGCTACTTTCAATCAACAATTTGTTTCTAGAACACATCTTGAGCCCTAAACGAGATATTCATGTGTATACGTGATAGCAACGAGATGGTTATTTACTCTAAGACTTCCAATAATCCCTCTGGGGGTTTATTCTATTTTTTTAAAAAAAGTTGGAAAACCAAAGACATTGGGATTATTACAAATTTTTAAAAATCAAAAATTAATTTTTAGAAAATAAAATTTATTCATCAATTTCTGAATAGCTAGATTCCGAATAGTCCTCACCATCAAGAACTTGATGATTTATATTGGCACAATATCTTGTTCTAGATGTGATACTAAATTGTACATCTTTGGCAATCAACAAGGTCATTCCTTCATCTAAGAAACATGAATAAAAACTTTTTTATGATCAGATCTTTTGAAAGAATATCCAAATAACACAACAAAAATCATTTTTAAAATTATGTTAGACAACAATTTTTATTTAAAAAATTTTCATCATGGGGAATTATAAGAACTATGTGATTATTCTCGAGAAAAAAATCGATCTGAAAAATAGCTGTTTTGGGGGATTATTAGAAGGTTTAGAGTATTATTCTTTATAGTTGTATAATAAGATTATGATATAGAGGAAATATAACACATTCACAAAATAACTAAACATTGATTATCATAACATTTATTTAGTGTTTTCTTTCAATTTGTCAAAGATAAATCAGTATGGAACAAAAGGAAAACTCTCATAAGACAAATAATCAATTTACAGAGACATAACCTTCCGTATTCTTCAGTTTCATGTGAAGGGGGAGGGCGATTCTGAAATTAGAGATGATTAAATATGAGTTGTATCATTCAGAAGTATTTGGAAATAATTAAATATTTCAAATAAATCTTTCGTCTTGCATAATTACTTTCCTATTCGGAACAAAGTCGGTCTAATAAAAATTTCGGTGTCTTGGATAATAAACATGGACAAAATGAATCATTGTTTTACAAAACAATTCATGAAATTATTTTTTAACAGTTTATAAAAAGAACCTTTTTTAGCCTCAATAATCTGCACATCCACAATACACATTGATGCCAATAATTTATTTCATCTGGCTTAATGAAACGGAAATTTTTCTCGAATCACCTTTTAATTATGATGGAACACCGACAACACAATAGATAACAGTTTTATAACACATCATTAGATTCTATTACTTTTATTCAAATGCTTTCCTCATTAGCTTGTTAAGTAACCTCAAAGAAAGACTATTTACTGTTGGGCTGGAGTGCACTTGTGTAAAGGTTTTTTTAATAGTATTACTTCCACAGGTACGAGTGTTGTGACGATTAACATAGCAATGTAAATTAAATGTAGCTTCATCAGATTAGACCAAATTATGCAAGAAATTGCAATCTTCATTGATCTTGTCAAGCAAATCATCGCTCATAACAACTTTTGATGTTCTGTCCTCCTTAGATATCTCTTAAATTTGTATGGATAATAACGTAATGTTTTTCTTAAAGTTCTTCGCATAGAACTGTAAGAATATTTCATCTCTTTTGACAATTTTCTAATGCTTGCATTCAAGACACAATCTCAACAGGGAAAAGCACCTTCAATGGCATCTTCTCTTTCATTTTCTTTACTTGTGTGACCAATTCTGTGATAATCAGTCAATGAGCCAGTTTCTGTGAAGCAATTGAATGTGTTAATTAGTGTTTGATATGAAGGATTGTTTTTACAACAAGATTGTTGTAATCCTCACTTGACAGTAGTGTAAAATTCATATTGTGAATGTAAAATGACGCGTTCAAAATGTAAACAAAAATTTTGAATTAAAACAAAAAGATTCTTAAATTTTCATAAAATGGTTTATGGAAAAATAATTTTTTCTGTTGACACTGCTTTTTTACTATTTAGGTAAGTTTAAAATGTTTAAAGGACTTTAGGTTCACCATGTATAATGTTATGTTAAGAAAAAATTGAATAAAAATAATTTAAAATTTACATATATTCACTTTGAAAATCCGAACAAAGATTTCTTAGTTCGTGTTATTATTTTTGTTATTATCGTTACCGATTGTGATTGATTGAGTGTGTGCCTAGTTGAAAGAGAGAGAGTGGTGGCAGGTAAATATGTTAGTTACAAAGGTAGATGATCTAACAAAGGTACCCTCCATTCGGGCTGGAGATGAACTTGGTGATCAACCCCTGACCGAAATGATTAAATACTGTTACAGATACTTTGAGATTAGAAAATTTTGACTACAGCCTTCAATGGCGGCAATACTAAACAGAAGCAATAACTAGAAATAAGATAGATCTGGAGGTCAGGAAGAATTCAATTAAGCCAGAGCAAGTCTTTGTATAGGACCTTAAATCTTTCGCTACAGTAATATCAAATTGATGGAAGGGAATCAGTACAGGGCGCCTCAGTGGCTACCAAATAAACATGCAACTGGTTACAAATGTCAGAAGTCGGATCATTTTGCGAAATACTGTCGATCGAAGAACGAATAAGGAAGTTTGTAGGCGTCGGCTCTCAACCTTGACGGTTACAGGCGTTGCTGAAGATGACCTTCACTACCAATGACAGATGATCAATGTTTCAATCATAATAACTTTGCTACGTATTGTTCTAAAATTCAAAAATTTTATTATATTGGAAATTATTAAAATATTTATATTCAAATATTTCCAAATATCTCATTTACTTTCTTGTCCAAAAGACAATCAAGTCAAATTTTTCGTTCCAGAATATTTCGAATTTTTATTTTATTTGAATTATTTATCGTTTGAATGCAAATGCCTTTCTTGAAGGGCAATTGTTGATTTATTTATCGTTTTATATACAAGAGATTTGAAAATAATTAAATAATTTAAGTTCAAAAAACTTAAAGAATTAAATTAAATAAAATAATTAAATAAATTTTTTTAATTTTTAATAAAGTACTTATTATCCTTGTCTGGATTGAATACCAATATCGAAACTCGAGATTGGTGTTTGTGTGTGCCGAGGAGAGAGGGCAGCAAAACTAAGAGATTTGATTGGTCAATCAATTAGAGTGAGCTTCATCAAATTGCAAGTGATTTTCAAATAACTTTTTATTCAACGATTCAAATTTTCTGAGCGACATTTATTTTTTCGAAGATATTTAATGATTTTTTGCCAATTTGTAAATCAATTGCAATTCTGGTAAAGAATTTATAATACGATTATTTTGTGGAACGAGCTGATATTTTGTAAACGAGTTCAAGATACAACGATGTTTTGTCAAACGATATGATATTGAAAGATATTGTGTTTTTTAATCATATTTGTTACTCACGAATTTTTTCATCGAAAAATTTGATTGTCGAAATTTATTTTGGTTTGTTTTGCAAAAAAGTATTCATTATTAAAGAAAAAATTAAATGTCGATTATTAGGTTCGTGGTCGAGAATAAGATTCATAACTCAAAATATTTATTTCTATTATAATTTATGAGGAACAATATTTTCTTATTTTTTGCACAACATCAGATATAAGAATTTTACTATAAATCTCCATATATAAATTTTAGTTTTAAATATAAGTATTTATAAAGGGTGGGCCAAAAGTAACTACTCAATTTATTCTGTTTAAATTTTTTTCAGGTTTACTTTTGTTTAAAATTTTTAAAATTATTTTATTCCACGGGCCTTGAATTTTTATCATGCCGAGATACACAAAGGAGCAAAGAATATTTATGATCGAATCTTCAATAAAATTCAATAATTTAATTATTTCCGTTCAGCGTGAATTTCAAAAGCGTTATAAAACTAAAAATCTTCCAGAGAGAAGAACAATTTTTACGCACCTGATTTCTTCTTATGGGGTTATCTAAAAGACAAAAGAAACCCAAGTTCGATATCAGATCTAAAGAAAATTATAACCGAAGCAATAAGATCGATTAAGCCATCAGTTTTAAACAGGGTAATGGAAACTGCCATAGAAAGATGTAGAATTTGTCAATCGGGAAATGGAAATCACCTAAATAATGTAATCTTTAAAAGATAAATTAATAAAATATAACTTTTAAAGTTTATTTTTGTTTCACTGTTTGTTAAATTTAATAAAAGGAAAAGAAACCATAGGTTAAATAAATTGTGTAGTTACTTTTGGCCCACCCTTTATATTAATTATAAAATTTTTAATGGTGATTTTATCTTTTTAAAAAAAATCTACTGTGTTAAAACATTAATTATTTACAAATAATTTTAAATTTATAACATATTCAAAAGCTTTAATATTTAAAAAATTATCTGTATAAAATTACATTATTATTTAATAAAATTTCATTAATTAATATTTGAGAAATACTTTTTAAAAATTAATTAGAGATTTTTTAAAATATAATTCTTTTCAATAACTTTTGATTTTAGATATTTGCTTATTTTAAATATTCAAAAATTTTAAGAGTGTATCAATCCTCACATCGATAATTTGAAAAAAATTCATTTATTATTAAATTAAAATTAAACAAATGACATCGTTGTAATATGTTCGAATAAAAAGAATTTTAAAAATCAAAGTTGATGCATGAAAGTTTTATACGGATTGTTTCTCTTGTTAGACAGCAACCATTTATACTAGAGTCGTAAGGGAACATAAAAAGTCACTTACTTCAAAAACATCGTTTGATAAAAATGTAAAATAAGATGATTTTTTAGATTTACAGAAAAACTATATTATTCAAACAAATTAGATGATCCAATTAATTACACTCCCCCATGATCTCCAGATCAAATCACATAATCGTCCAGATACTGAGGGGGTTTCCGTACCCGCACCGGTCGTTCAGCGGAATCTTTAGCTACCTTTTTCATTGTCGATCCACTCATTTCGTCTTCACTGTCTGAAATGCGATCATCGGAATCCACTAACATTAGTTGTCGATTTTCCACTGCTCTTCTGATGTGGGATATATGTCTCGTGATTCCATCGTCGTCCAGCTCCACCCCAGCTGCAGACTTCAACGATGTAATTACATGCGGCCCCACCCATGGTTCATCGCATTTCCCGCCGACTATCAAATAAACATTCTCACCAATGCTGAACGGGTTTTCTCCGTAGCCTCATACTCATCATTCGAGATGTATTCCGAGATGAATTTGCATTCAACTTGACGCTCATCTCGAATTATTAGCAGTCGAGATTTGGCATGGAACATCAATTCATAGGGCCCCGCATCCCGGTGACCCGTCGTACTGTTGTACCAAAACACACATTCACTGATCGACTTTGCAGATCTCGCCGCCATTGCCTTAGTGGTGGGGTAATTTCTATCCCACATCCAATTCCCTTAATGCCGATAGGCTGCGGTAAACCTTTGCTATATTCTCCATTTATCTAGCAACCGTCTCACTGGGGTACTTCGGTAGACAGTCGCATTGTTGGAAAAGAAAAGTTTCGGAGGTCCAAATTCAGAGCATACACTATTTATATGTCAACCTATTTCCTCGGCGCATTCACTGCGCAACTTTCTTCAAATACAAAATCTTGTTGCTGAATCCACTCTGGTCAGATACGCGACACCGTTGAAATAAGTCACATAGCTATAAAGTTGGTACCATACCTTGTCAGTTGAAATTTGCCCATGTCGATACTTAATTCGTGGGGCTGGACAGATCTTTGAACACTCAACACACTGCTTGATAACTTCCTTAACTTGATCCGACTTTATTGCATTAGACCCATATTTTTCCCTCAACAGTTCACTCGTCCTGTCGGCTCCAAAGTGACAGATATCATGAATTTTCTTGATCTCATCAATACTTGGATACTGATTTCCTTCAATGGCGTTTACTTCCACTTTCCTGTTTAGCCATTGTTTTGGAATCCTGGTCAAACAATCTGCCATATTCAATTGAGATTTTACTAATTCCAGTTCCACTTCTAGTTTTTCTTGAGCATTCAACTCTCTCATGATATCGAGTCATCGCCGTACCAAATGTTCAGATAACGTGCGGGTTCTTGTGTTGTGTTTATTCTTGAATACTGCCATGAGCCATCCATACACTGTTGCTTAGTCCCTCATCAGCTTGAACTTACGAACGCCCCAGGTTATTGCCAAGTTTAATCCCCTTATGGCCGCATCCAATTCACTCATATTAATATGGCTTGTATCGTCTTCTTTCATTAATCAAGCAGTGTCTTCAACGATATTACCGTTTACGCACAGTAGTGCGTCCATTGCTATACTACTTGCATATGTCCAAATGACAACATTATTATTGCAATTTACCACCCACTTGCCTGTAGCTGTATCTCCATCCATCCTCAGCCTTTGACAGATTTCATTGATGTTTTTGGCACTAATTCATCCCAACCTATCTTGTATTTTGCGGTTAATCTCTGAATATAGGCACAAGCAACCCTTAACCATCCTGCAACTGATACATGGCCTATCCACTCCCCAAAAATTCCATGTACTTCTCTCCTCGTTGCTTTCTCAAGCTCCCTAGTTACGAGCTCTTGGTCTCTTCTCTAATGCAAATTGCTTTGTACATTCAGTCCAAGCACTCCGACATCTTTGTCTAAGTCAATCTGTTCTATGGGTTTAGACTCCAACCCAAACCGGGGAAAAATTCCTACTACATTATCTGCGTTACAAGAACTTTACGCAATGAACACGTCATCAATATACCCAGAATCAGTTATCGTCTGCTCTTCCTTGATAATCGTTTCAACTATTCTTGACATGACTTTTGGCGCAATGGATAGACAAAACCCTAACCTGTTCATCACATACACTTCGCCACACCACATAACCGCTTGATATTTCCACAAATCTGGAGCCACTCTTACTTGTAAGTAAGCCTATTTTAAATACATTATAGTGAAGTTGGGTCCCAACTTTCTCCATTCCCGAAATCGTGACTGGCAAATTGCATAACTGCTGCCTGGATAGCTATGAATTTGTTCGTTCAGTAACCTGTAGTCTAATACCGGTCGTATTCGTGTCGTTTTGCCTTTGACTGTTACGTATCTTCCCGTTTCGCTTTTCGTCACACTTTATCAGAACACCTTCTCTTATCCACTCATTCACTTCATCTTGAAATGGCTCTTTATCTTCATTGGGAATATCATAATTGACATATGAGGTTCTCCCAACCGGATGATCATTGACAGATTCCATCGTGTGCTCCAATACCTTACGTCAAATTGAGCTTCAAAATCATCCTCTTTTATCTGCAAATGTCTTCAACTTTTCACTCCAGTTGCTGCAGTAATAGCTTCCAATTTCACTCCATTTCTGCCAAATTTTATACAAACATCATCACATCTACCCGTATTGTCAGTCCACAATTGAGAATAACATCGTTTCCCACTATGATGTCGACAACTGCAGGCAGCCTTTCAATCACAATTGCTCCAACAGGCCCCAGATTCATACCGTCAAATAGAGTCTCATGTAGATGCACTTTACCCATGATATTTACCTGACTACCGTCGACGGCTATCATGTTCATGTTTCTAACTCCTTCGATTCTTGACTTTGTGCAACTTCTTCTAATAAGAGTGGCACTACATCACCTTCATCATTTCCCCGTCGATTAGCGCTTGACAAATCAATAAATTCGGAATAACAGCTGAACATGAATAAATTAATGGCGATTGCGAATTTTTGAGGCGATTCACGGCCGCCTTGTTGACACAGTTCTCCTCGGGGCGTTGTGGTTTTTTATAGGCGTAACTATTGCCGGTAGTTACACCACCTTCCTCTCTTACTGTGACATTTGCTCCTACACCATTTACTGGGGAGAGGTTGGACCAGTGACCTTCTGCCCTTTGTCGTTTCCCGACAAGTTACAGTTTGCTTTTATGAGGCCGACTTCTCCGCATTTAAAGCATTTAACCCTACACATCTTCTGTGTGTGTCCAAGTCGATTACAACCAATATATCGAAATTTACTGTTGGTCGCCGCAAAAACTTCTTGATGATGTTGATGAGGCGATATCTTTTTGGACAAGTTCACCATACTCTTAAACGTGAATTCGAAGTCCAATCTTGGCTGCACCTCTTTCTTTAATTGATCCGGTAAACTGTGAATAAATTTCATTGTACGAAACGTATCGATCGGATCCAGGTCCCCAACAACGGTCCGTATCAGCTGATTGATCTTGGCCGCCGACACGTCCAATCTGTCACCTGGGAGAATCTTCTTTTGACCAAGCAACAGCCATGCGCCAAATCTCCCCAAACCAAACACTTGGTGCAACTCACTTTTGATTTCCTTGGCATTTTTCTGTTGATCCAGCGATAAGGCCTTCTACGTGTCGTATGCCGGCCCGTCCAACAGCATGACCAAGCATGAGACTTCTTTTTCCATTAGTCCGTCTACCTCGATGGCAAACTCGAATCTGTCGATCCAACATTCGACGTCCTCCCCACAATCAAATTTCTTCAAATTACTGATTGCTTTCATTGCCGCGATAGCTTGTAAAATAAGATGATTTTTTCGATTTACAAAAAACTATATTATTCAAACAAATTAGATGATCCAATTATTAGGGGTACCCAAATGTTATGTCGTTTTTTATTGATTTTTAGAAACAAAAATAAAACCATATAAAACATTTATTTAATCAGAAAAATAGTCCCCATCGCAATCGATGATCTTTTTCCAACGTGATATAAGTTTTTCTATGCCATTAGAAAAAAGGATTCGTCCTTGGATTCGAAAAACTTCACCAGTCCATTTTGGACATCATCCATTGATAGGAATTTTTTACCCTGAAGATAATGTTGCA
>MQRK01240552.1:0-12460 GCA_001938485.1 Girardia tigrina | reverse complement strand
ATATAAATATTATAATCATTTTTATTATTATATTCTATTATTATTATTTTATTATTATTTAAATAAAAATTATTATTAAAATTATTAATGTAGAATAAAAATATAAAAATATAAAAAAATAAACTCACCATTATAATAAAAAATTTTTTTAAAAATGAAAAGAGTCGACTTTGTCGACATTCTTTTCATTTAATGCATCAAAATAATTGGGCAACGATGCCCATTAATTATTTACAAGAATAAGGGCAATCAAGCCCGTTACAACTAAATTTTTATGATTAAAAAAAAGGGGCAATTAAGCCCGTTAGGAATAAATTTAAGTAATTAAAAAAAAGGGCAAAAGCCCAACTAAATTATTTATTAGTTAAGGGGAAAAATAATAATAAAAAAATAAATTTTTTTTTTAATTATAAATTTTAACTATTTTTTTTATTATTATTATTATTATATAATATAAAAACGGGTATAAATACCCTAAAACTAAAAATTAAAATTCCAGCTTGAGTTTGAGTTTAGGATTATTCAAAAACAAATTTTTACAGAAAGTTAATTCTTTTTAAAAGATTTTTGGATTCCTCCATTATTAACCATACGTTGTATTTTGGATTTGAAGAATTTTGTAACTAAATTGAATAAAGTTTTTGAAACCGAATTCATTTGACTTATTACTATTGTTATTACTATTTGAGAAATAATCTCTGACGAGATTCATTTAAAAGAAATTAAGACCTCAAGAGAGGATCGACCAAATTAATATTTTTCATTCAAAAGTTGGAAGAACCACTTGAAAGGAGTCAGATAATTATATTGAAATACTTATTTAAATTGATTAACAAAAGAATAATTTGTGAATACCCACAAAATTTTATTCACAATTGATTGTGGTTGTGGTAAATATTCTTGTCCTTGATAAATAATAGTCAAAATATGTTCAGCTATTTTATTTTGAATTCAAAATTACTAAATAATAATTCTTTAGTAAAAAAAATATAATTTCAAACAAGACAATACAATAAAAATGATTTAATAAGTAGAAAGGTAGTCGAGAAAAATGTATGTTTTCCCTCAATCGATAATGGGGTTTCTTTCTCATCCCCGCCTGGGGGGGCAGTACATGTGCAAATCAATAGTGCACATCTGCACTATCGATCGGCCCTTTGCCACAGTAACCACGGCATTGGGTGCCCTTACCACGACAACAGTGCAAAAAGTGCTAATCCATCGCTACACAGTGCCCAGATATGTTAATCGATATTGTACATGTTCTAATCAATTTTGAAAATTGAAAAATATTTTCATTGATCCATTGTCTTTGGTGCACATTTTGAATCTCTATCCACTTGTGTAATTAGAATTTCGATATATTGATTTATTTTTCCTCTAATAAAGTTTAAAGTGAAGTGTGACAGAATGTCATAGGATGTAGAGGCCGAACGAAGCACAATATCAAATTTAAACTGATGCACTTGGATAGAAACCCACGGATCAATAGTAGGAAAAAGATTTTAGATTTTTGAAAAACGCATGAAAATTGATTATTGAAATGTTGTGTTTTATACTGCAAAGAGTTCTTGAATGCCCATAGGGTGTAAAGGTCAAAGTGTAAGGTTTAAAATTCCCTTTGAAACTTACTGAGCTTGACTCCTAATGAATATTTGTAAATACTAAGGTTACGTTTATTGTACATTTATAAATAATCAAAATCAATAAATAAACGAATATTATGTCTAAATTTTTATTTACAAACACAATTACAAGCTTAAGAATTAAAAAGGGATTAAATTCTATATTGTTTAACGTTTACGAGTAAGAGAACACAGTGCACAACAACGGTATATATGATCCCGTAAAAAGGTGGAATAAGAGGGCTTACAAAAAGATTATTTTAATCACGCCCATTCCCAAATTTTGGTCGCTTGACTATTCCTCAATTATCAAAGATTGTCAGAAAAACGGATTTTAACTTTTAGAAAATCCCTCTAATAAATACGAAGATTAAACTTCTTTAACATTGATTATATTTTAAGCATTTAAAACATTACAATTCAACAGAGGGGTAAGAGAACCAAGGATCAATACAACAGGATAGCCTTGGCCACCCATTACAGTGTGTGATAGGAAGAAAAGAAAACACATAAACATAAAAAGTTTTATCACAGGTATGAGAATAGTTGATAATGATGAAAAAAGGGGGTTAAAATGATCATGAAAGAATATGATTAGGTTCAGGATCAGTATCATACAGGTCATCAGAGGTGCAGTTTATTTCGCCATTCAGTCTTCCGCATCCCAGAACCGAATGTCCAATGACATAAATATCCACAGAGGCAGGAGTCAAGTATGTACAAGCTTCTGGATATAATCAAATATGTACACAGTGGCACATGATCGTTGATCGGAGCATGAGGAAAGCAGAGGCAATTAGAGTCTGCGAGACGGATCAGTAGGTCAGCAAACATATTGGAAACAGATTGAATGAAATATTCATCTGCAGGGGATTTTAGACCCGCCCCACCCTCTGCCTTTGCATTAAACAGATAGGGCACAAGAGAGCTATCAGGTAGATTAAGCATGTGTCGGTAGTGATGACGAAATCGTCATTCAATACTTGTGCCAGGATTCTCCAGTTTTTTGATCGTAATGAACAAGTTCCGAAAACAGAATGTTAGTTTTGAAAGAATGTTTATAAGGATAACTTGTATTTGTTTATCACGAGTGGAGAGTAGAACTGGCAACAAGAGCAAATTCATGGGCAACTTTATCGAAAGTTTTATCAGTAGAAACTCGAAGTTATCTCGAAAATGTACAACCAAGAACTAAAACAGTGCCATCTAATGGAATGTGTGGAACAAGAACATTATTAACAGATAAATAGGTTTCTTTACGATATGGAAGGTCTAAAACAGAATATTTATCCGGACGTAGTTTCATTCCAAGATGATTAACATTTTTAGAGATATATCAGTAAGAGTCTGCAACTCATCAAGTTAAGAAGACAAAAGCATCACGTCATCAGCATAGGCCAAACATTTGATGCTATAGCTCTCACTCAACAGACCGCCGGTTCGTATCAATTCAATTTTCGAGAGAAGAGGATTAATACCGATACAAAAAAGGGCCGTAGAAAGTGGACAACCCTGTCTAACACCACGAATATCAGGGATAGATTCAATATGTACATTGCCACAGGTGTAAGAGGAAAAACAGTCTTTATAGAGTTCTCCAATAAGATTGACAGGGGATTTCTTAACACCCATAAGTGACAATACTGTCAATATATGTTCAATAAAGATTGAGTTAAATGCATTGGCTGCATCGAAGAAACCAAAAAATACCGCTTCATTTAGAATAGTGCAGTAAAGCTGGAATAGGACTCTCAAGAGAAATGTGTGTTCAGAATACAAATATATAGGACTAATGCCTTTTTGAATAGAATGAAGGAGCTCATTTATCGACACCCAACCCATTAATTGGTTGCAAAGCAAAGAAGTAAGAATCTTATATAAATATTCTTGCATTAAAATGGGTCTCCAACTCGAAAAATTAGCATTTTGGCCCTCTTTGTTTGGTTTCGGAATCATGAGGGTATGAAAATGTTTCCAAAGTCTCGGTTCATGCCTACGTTCAATAATGCAATTTAATAAGCCAGCTACCAAGGTACCATCAGTGTCACAAAAAAAGAATGCCCAGATATGTAATATTTGATGGACCTGGTGCAGACGTTGGCTTCGATTTCAGACATTCAACAACTTATTTAGGTGTAACTGGACGAAAAGAGAATGTTGGAGTTGTTTTGACAAACATACTGTAAAAGAGCTAACTGAAAACGTGTTTCAGTGAACTCCTTTAAAGTAACAAAAAAATAAAGATAAATATATATAGAACTTTTATTTTTATACAATATAAATAAACATATATAACAAAAAAATCACATACGAGAGAAAGAGAATGGCATGGATAAATCTCGATTTCGATTAGTGTTTATTGTTCTAAGGTTTCGAGGAACGATCTTCTGTTGTAACAATGGCAATGGAAACGTGAGAGAATCGTTTGGTTGCACAACCAGATTTTGAGGAAACAGATTATATGGAGAGATGCACTTTCAGGGGAAATAATAATCCACCAGCGATAAAACGATTATTCGGTAAGGTGAATATCGACACTGGACGCTGGTTCTATCGCAATCGCTGATTTCGTGAATTTCCGATCGGTTTATGAGAAATCCGTACAGAAAATTCCCAATACTCACAAGGATACCGATAAATAATATTAATATTGATTTATATATATATATATATAATTATTATATAATAGTAATATATATGTGACTGGGTCACTACACATATTATTCTTTTTAGGCTGAACATATGTCTGTTGTGGTTCTGATGGACAAAGGAAAGCTCGAAGATCAGTCTCAGTAAGTTTTGTATCTGCAGGAACTCTATTTATAACAAATTTAACAGCGGCACGTCTATTGAATTTTTAGAGTTCCGATATTGTACGATCACTATGACCTCTGATTTTCGAATTATTTCCAAGAAAAGGTTCGGCAGGTTAAATAGACCTATTAAGGACATTTAGACAAGTCGCGTTTGAACTTTTATTATAATCATATTTAGAGTCATTATGACTCTCAGAAAGTCTTTCATCGGTTGTCATCATTCTAATTGGTTTTCTTATTTCTATTTTTAATCATGATTATTCGAACAATTTGTCTAAGTCATTTTTAAACTTTTAAAAAATATTAATTAAAAATAATAATTTTGACCATTTCTTAATAAAACCCAAAATAATAAAAATGTTATCAAATTATAAAAATGCTTTTAATTTAAATTTTACTATAAAATATTAGTTGTTAAAATTAAAAACATGAACTTATCAAATGATTATTTTAATTATGTTAAAATATTCAATCACTTTAAATTTAAATAAAAAAATATCAATTTCCATCTGGGTGGGAGAATCACAATTCCAAATTATATCAACAAATTAAATCAACATACAGCATCACTACATTTACACATTCAAACAATTTAAAATATTCCTCACAAGACCGAAAGAGAAAAATCAGGTCATGAATAGCTGTTAGAAAGGAATCCACAGGAAGAAGAATATTTTCTTCAAGAGTCTGATGAGCTTTGGCAATACGTGCCTCAACTGTCAAGGTATTAGTAGCCGAGCGAGTTTTGCTTTTGAAAGACGTGTGATCAGATAACATCGTCTTCTTTTGAGGAAGTGCAAGTGGAATAATAACTTCTATAATATTCTGACAATTAATAGTTAATAGAGTGGCTCCATGTAAAATACACCACCTGTAACCACAAATTAAGTGCCCACAATCACATAATTTGTTAGATGTTAGATGAGGTTGTTGTTCAATTATTATTAGGATGTTAAGTTTGGGCACACAAATTCTATTAACTAGTCTTCCCATTCTATGACAAATAATTGATAAATAGGGTTCAATGTCACAGGAAGTCGGATTTAAAACACCAAAGAGTTTATTTTGAATGTTCAAATGAAACAAAACCCAATGGTTATTAGAAAGGAAGGTTGGAAAGAAGATGTGTTGACAATTGATTAATCTTTGAAAATCAAGATGATTAAAAATTATTTCTACTTTTACACAAAGAAAATCTCTGGCGTTTGAGGGACATACACAGAGAATCCTACGACAGTTAATAAATTTACTACAAAAGAGGTCAACATAAGAGTCTTCAAAGACCAGAAAATCAAGAAGATTAACATAAGATGGTCCCCCACCTTTCATTTGACTGAGAATCTTTGTTTCTATCAACAAGAGAGAAACAGATTCGTCTCACAATCTAAGGATTTATGAAATCAAAATCAGTATGTTGAGCTATGGAAAATCCATAACAACACACAAAATGACCACAATCATATCCATTAGACTGCACGGGAATATTATGTGGATAAGGAGCTCGTTTGGAAAGACCTGTGAGAGCAGGTAGTTTTGCAAGATTTTCATACAGAACCAAATTCATCTTATATGCTTTAGTATGAAAAGATGACTGAGGTCATAAGGAGTCGAGCCACCGAGATTCTAACGATTTGATATTGACGTAAAATAAAATCTAATGTGAGTTATCCTCAAAGAACAAACAAAGAACAGCTGTTGCATTATAGAAGTGCTAGCAACCCTTAGTCAGCGACCGTTGCTAGGGTGATCGTAACCGTTGATATGGTGATCGTAACCGTTTCTATGGTAACCGAGACCGTTCCTATGGTAACCGAGACCGTTGCTATGTACGCATTACGTCGTATAATATCTTCTCAAAATCTTGTCCACCGGAAGTGGTTGCTTCTGTTTAATTATTTTTCGTTCCAGTTACACCATCAACATGTGTACTTCGGGCTTTTGCCTTTTTATTTCTTTCATTTATTCTTAATAAATTTTTCATCAGAAGTTTTCTTATTAGTATAATTTTTATTTACTTTCAATTGCTCAAAAATTTCCTTCCAGGTAAGGAATGGTTGGAAATAGTTGAGGATACCTTTCAATTCCTTGACATGTTTCTTAATATCAAGTACGTCGTTTGTCTGTGATGTCATGTTGAAAGAAAAATAAAATTAGAAAAATTAGATTCAGTCGAGTGCATGTCTCTCGTAAGTCACTTTCATTTTACATTGTTTTGTTTGTTTTTTGTGTCCTGAACTCATTGGTTCTGCAGCCCGATTGAGAGAACAATGAAATTTATTTTTATGTGTATGTTTGACAAAGATCAATAAAATATTAATTAATATATAAAGACAAATCATAAAATTATCTGAAAGAATACAAATAATTATAAATAAAAATAATAAAACGAATTAGAAAAGACCGACGTCTAAACTAATAAAATTTTGACATTATTTACATTTCAAAATAAAGTTTGAAATTATTCTAAAATAAATTATTTCTTTTTTAGAACATAATTTAAAAAGGAATAATATTGAACAAGAAAATTCGAATAATTGATCGACCATAGACTTTTAAAAGGAATTAAATAAACAGTTAACATCTGTTGTCTACCATGTCCAACTGTCCCTCAATCTGTCTGGGTACACCCCGCTATACTGTCTGCCATGTAACTCCACCAATACACAATTTTTCGCTCAAAATGCAAGTATGTTTTCATGTAGTAATTTATTCACAACTCCTGGGTTATTTTAACAAACTCAACCAGACAAAACTCTTTCCGAGAATGAATCTGTGTGAAGTAAAGAGAAATACAGTAAGAAGAGACTCTCTGGTGTCTGGTAATTTGGTAATTGTGAAATGTAATGTAAATTTCAAGTTTGAAGTTAACATTGTTTAGAATATTTGATACATCAACCAAAATTAGGATTGGAAGAGACATCATCCTCTAAAAATAAAGTATCACACAAATCTTATGACAAGAGAAAATTATATTATTCAGAAATAAAAACCGAGAGACTTTAATTAGGAAGTTCTCCTCCGTCCTCCATATTCACCTGATAATATACCCTTAGATTCCCATTTGTTTGGATGCCTGCAAAACCTATTTGATGATTTTGATTCCCTGCAAATATGTTCTATAAGAACTATATTAAATATAAAGAAGAAAACGGAATCATAAAATTATCTGAAAGAATACAAATAGTTATGAATAAAAAAATAATACAACACTCCATAGACTCAATCTTATTATTGATTAAAGTCCGATATTATTTATTGACCAACACAATCTTTTAGGTGCGACACTTATTGAACGTATGGCAGACATTTGACAATATGTATTCAATGAGGACATTGTCAATGTTCTGTGTGATGGAAACACTTATAAATAATATTTCAATGCAAAGATGTGCATAAGTATTAATTAATTTTATTTATTAAAGATGAACTAAGGTAACTGATAACAATGAGAACTAAAAAGATCAATGAATATTGATACAAAAAGACAATTTATTTAATGACCGCTGTTCCTCTGTTTTCAACAAGACGAATTGACAATTCGCATCTTCAATTAAAATAAACATTCCAGTACCAAATATTCATTTTATTCTCTGAGATTTGTCGAGGTCGCTCTCGCGATTGTCGCTGATAAAGTAGCACCAAAGATTCGATTTACACTGACAAAATTTAATTACATTCGAGTATCAATTAATTTCACAAACATCCCCCATTTCAAGATCTGTCTTTCTGTTCATTGATCTAAAACAGTCCATTCTTTGTCATTCATTCTTTACGTTACGTAAGACGCTACTTCTTATTCCTTTTACATTTTATGAAATAAGAATCCTTCTTTTTCCATTCTTCTTATTAGCTTATTTTCTATATATATATATATATATATATATATGTGTGTGTGTGTGTATGTATATGGAATTTAGAAACCTGATTTTGAAGGCTTTTTTCACAATCGATTTTCTCCTAACTTTGCATACTTACTCATTCTCGATGACAATAAATGATTATACAAAAATTTGATCGAAAAAAACGTTTTAAGATCCAAAAATGGGAAAAAAAGGAAAATTCTATGTTCCCAAACAATATTAATTGCAAGATATCTACTTATAAATTATAAGTAGTTTATATTAATTTTTAATGTGTTATTTTAATTAAAATTTTTTAAATGTTGAATTTTTTAAATTTTAAAAACTTTGCAAAGTAAAGTTCTGTCTCTATAAAGAATGAATATAAAAAATTTAATTTTTTGATTTACTAGTTTACAATCTCTTTCCATTATTTATTTTTATATTTGTTCGACTAATCAGTTATTTAATTAGTTTGATTATAGTTATATTAGCTTGGTTGAAAAATAATGGTGGTTTTGGGACACAAACTTCAAAGACGTGCAAATTCACAGAAACAAAAGTTTATTAATCAAAGTGTCACGAGCCAATTGTTCGCAGCAATTTTGCACGCTCAGAGCCCCCAGTGACTATCAAGGGTCAGTCACAACCCAGTTTGAATTTACTACTCAACTACGAATGTCTATATTTCACTTTTACATTACAGGGTCGGACGCCTCTTCTCGCTCGACATCTGCCTGGCAGTGCCGAGTCTGAAGGGCCTGCGGGTTCGAATAAAGATGGGATGGGCTATGGGCCCCCCACCTAGCGGAGTGTCGTTCGGGGATGATTCTTCTTTTCTAACTATAATTCGATACTTTAACTTCTATGATGGGTAACTCGCAATTATCAGTAGCGGAACTAAATAATCAGAGCCGTCCCAACAGTCTTATAAAATCATTATTACTCAAGATGATAGCGCACTATAAGACTGAACAATTAGAACTGCTTTCGTCCGCATAGGAACTTAACTTATAAAGCGGTAAATAACATGGGTTAAAACCCTTACAGCGATCCGATAGTTACTTTATTTGCTATCTCGATTCTTAAAATGTTTATCGCGCAAAACCTTATCAAATAAATTCGGAATATGTTCATTTACCTATCAAGGTTTTTACCGCTAACTTAATTATGGTTCGATATTCAATTCATTTTCGCCTTAACTCGTAGAATATTATAAATCATAAATGTAATCATTAATAATTTTTATTATTAGTCGACGCCTGCGAACAAACAATCAACAACAGCATTAAATAAATTTATCCTAAAATTATTCGATGAACGCGCTTATAAACCGCTCAACCCGTAAGCTTTCTATAACTCGATTTTACTATTTTATTTTCTGTTTTATTTCGTCGAGTTAAATTGTTTAATTTCATAGATTCATGTCCCGTTAACTGTGAATTTTATCTAAAGGCGTTTCCTGATGAGACAAATTATTTCGCTTTGCTTTAAATCATAGTTCGCTATAAAGTTAAATCATAGAATTGTAATTCCCCAAAATTTGATTAAATTATTGCTCACGAATATTATTACTAATATCTAAATTTGATAAAAATAAATTTACCAGAAATATACATATTTCCCCTAACTAAAATGCGATTAAGAATTTTTGTCGGAACAAATTAATTATAAAAGTCAATGATAACTCCTAACATGCGGTTGTTAAGGCTGTTTGTTTTAACCATTCAAACTCTATTACAATTCTGGGCACATTTTTGACCCCCACGGATTTTAATCGAAAGATTTTCAACCCGTCTTTAAAAGATAATCACATGAACAGAACAGGTAACTCTTTTATAGAATATAATTTATCTGTAGCCTTTTATCAATTTTCTATTTTCTCTTAAAAACTTTATTCTTTGAAACTAACATTCACTGGATTTAATGAAGACAATTAACCAAAATAAATTAAAACGAAGTAGAAATAATAAATATTTCATAATTTCTTACAAATGAGAGGGAACTCCCGTAATCAGAAACTTGTTTTGTAAACTTTACTTATATAAAACTAATTCCTTTAGTCCTGATTTAAAACGGAAACTGTTACTATATCGATTAACTAAGCTTACGCAATAATTCGTCAAAACTTTCTTTTATAAACAATAAAATAAATAAACAATAAATAAAAAACGACAAATAAATGAATATAATATGACTTATCAATGAGAACTCAAGTAACTCTGTCCATGTAGTTCTAACTTAAAAGAGAAAAAAAAACGCAAAACTACAAATAGTGAAAGGTTACAATATACACATCTCCAGGGGTCGACTGTCCTATGTTCCCCAAACATCGCATTATTTATAACTAATCTCACTCAAACATTCTCGTTATACTTGTCAATAAATACTCTTTTACTTTATTTTAGTTTTGTATCTCACGAGATTTCACACTTTAACTATTTACAAGTCACAAAAGGACAAAAAACGTCAAAATAAATCAACAAATAACTAATTCTATGGTAAAACTATATTTTGATTTAAACGTCCTCAAAGTGTTCGACAGGCCGGCTCGGGTGAGCTCGCGCCCCTGCAATCTCGGCAGTCACTCGGCGCGGCTCTCCCCGAAGGAACGCTTCGAGGGGCACCGAGGCTATATCGACAATAATCGGATCGGCATAACGACCGACATTCTTCCAACGCGCGTTCGAGCGCAAATTCTCGCGGGGCATATCAGAGGGCGGCGACGGCGGGACGGCGGGTGACGACTAAACGATTAGATAGGGCGGCGTGACCGCCAACGTTCGCGGCTGTAACGATGTCAACCTAATTAACTAACGTGCCTCTTTTAACAAAATACTCAGACGGTCAAAAATTAAGAATAGAAGAATAAAAGAATTAACCAGAATTAAAACATATGAGCTCGGTTACAATATATTTATTACGTAACTAAAATAACAATTACCAAAGATGTGACAGTAGTTACAACGAAACTGTGGTCGCCCGGAGGTCCGTACGATAAATTTCTCTGGGATAACGCGGGTTGAACTTTCGCTCGTCGACGCGTCGATTAGGTCGAAACGTCTGTGGATGGTTCGTTGAAGGTAGGGTACTTCGCTCGGCGTCAATCGTCTTCCTTCGTCAGTTATGGCGTCGGTTATTTGATTCTCGTCTAGCTGCGCGTCTCCTAGTCGGGATGCTCTTTTCTTCGCGTGAGTTTGATCTGCAACGTTCGTCCGGGTTCTCGTTCGAAATTGCTTCTCCAAAAGATCGTACAAAGTCGTTTGAAAAATCGGCTTATGAAATTGTGTTGGAAAATTGTGTCGTAAAATTGTCGTGAGAATTGTGAAACTGGTCCGAGTGAGTGTTATATTTATAACACTCACTATTTCGTTTGTTGTGATGTGTTTTTCGTGGCCATCTCTGGTTGGTTGTTGTCACTAATTTCGAATTTCTATTCGCCAGGGCTGGTGTTGTTAGGCCGTGTGTCTGACTCCAGACAATGATTGTTGGTCACAAGGCCTCTTTGTCACCGATGACTGTTCATCGTGTGACACCGTTCTTTATTCATGGGCCTGAATCATCGTAAGTTTTATTTACTACTCTTTGTTCGTTAATTAACCTTTGTTTTTCTTTATTTAGTTTACATTTCTTTGCAGGGGTATAACCCTCTTCAGGAAAATACCATGACTTCGCAGGCCACACCCAGGGACCGGTCTCGTCACAAGCTACGCGTGGAGGGTCGGATGACCCCTAAACGACAACGGGTCGTCCAAGAGGTGTTTTAATTAATTTTGGTCTCTTTTTAATTAATTATTTTATTTTTCAAAGCGATTAACTTCTTCTCGGGGATTTCTGATGGTCGGGCTAACTATGGCGGGGTCCTCAACCTTCTCAGTATTATTGTTGTCTTTATTATTGAATATATGTATTACGTAATATTATTTTCGTCTTTTTTCTTTCGATTATTTTGTTTTAAAGTATTTGTTAGGAATTAAAAATGTTAGGAAAATTTTTGAAAGAAAGTTATATTAAATATGTACAAATTAAAACTTTTATATAAATTTTTATATTTTTATATTTAACATTCGAAAAAAGAAAGTTATATTAAATATGTACAAATTAAAATTTTTATATAAATTTTTATATTTTTATATGTAACATTCGAAAAAAAGAAAGTTATATTAAATATGTACAAATT
>MQRK01240539.1:25150-38752 GCA_001938485.1 Girardia tigrina | reverse complement strand
CCCCCCGGGGGGGGGTCTGGTGGAGAACATACATTTTCCCCCTACTGAGACTACATAAACATTTGATATATATGACCGCTATACATTATAATTAAAATTTACATTAAAATTTAATGTTTAAATTTTAATTAATGTTTAAAAATTTAATTTAATTATTAAATTCATACACTTCTCTACTGCTGCATGCGGCCGTACGGCCCCAGGTTGTGCACCTCTGTTATAATGTTTGTCATTTACGTTTTTTTATTTTGAAGTAAAGGAAAAAAGAATGTTTAAAAAGATACATATCTGAAAAGTTCAACATCAAATGTTTATTCAAACTTAAGCAAAAGTAACAGAAATTTAATTTAAGATTGATGATTGTTTAAATAAAACAAATCTTTTCAAGTGGATCAAACGTTTCAGGGACGACTTCAAAGATGGTTCATAGTCAGGACGGCCGTCGACCTAAATTGTTGGTGAAATCATTTTAAGCGTGCAGCCTCTTGCTCTCTGATCGCAAATTCAATTTACAACTGATTAGATAACTAAAAATAGATAAACTCATCATTGTACATAAATATCAAAATAAATTTTGGGTTCAGAAAGTTGTGTGCCAAAATTGTTCCAAAGTTGCTGACACATAACTAAAAGAACTAGTAAATCAACAAATTAAATTTTTTATATCCATTCTTTAAAAAATTTTAAATCAAATTTTCATATGTTTTGAACAACTAAAATGGGAATGAGACAAATGTTTTGATATAAACAAAGAATATACATTGATGTAGTAAGCAATAAGAGGGCTTATGAAACGAAAGCCGGGACAAGTAACAATAATTGGCAATCTTTATGATGTAAACCGGAACGTGTCCATGAGCTGTAGGCTTGTATTTTAGCGACCGAAGCCGTACGAGAAGATCAAAGGTTTTTCTATTTTTGTGTTGATTCCAACTGATAAAGAGTCTATGATTTACCATCATGTGTACCATGGTTGAGCATCGCAATTTACAATGTATACACAGTTATCTGTTACAGTCGGGGGAAGCTTACCTACAAATAAATATGTATGAGAATATTAAATTTGTGACTCATCAAAAACAAACATTTAAAGTAAAATATAAATCAACAAATTATATCAATAAAAAAATTGCGTCAAGATTATTTTGAAATTCTAATTTTCGGATAAAAATGTTATAAATGACAACATTGAATAATATGATTTATTTTTGACATTATTTCGATAGTTTTTGATAAAGATAAAATTATTCTGACATAATTAATGAAAATTAATTAAATTCGATTAATTACTTCTGCATGATGAGCTTAACAAAATAAAACTCGGCGCTAAAATAATTTGACTTAATTTTCTTTTAAAATGATTAGTTTGATTAATTCATTTAATTTGTTTTCATAATTCTTATAGAAATGTATTTCAAAAATTAGTTTTTTGATTAAATTTAAAAAAATAGTTTTTATTATAATATCTTAGGTTAAAATGTTTTAATTTTTCGAAAATATTATTTAATATTTTAAATCAGATTCTAATGGTAAAAGAAGATTTTCTTTTAAACAAATTATACGGATTTGATATTTTTTATTTTTTTCTGAATATGATATAATATTTTAATCGAAAAATGTTCAACGATAATTTTATAAATTTTGCTTTAACAAATATTTATTAACAATATCGAATTAATGTTTACTAGACTATTTGCTCTAAAACTTTCTTTAATTCTCTGGGGGGTTATTCTATTTTTTCAAAAAAAAGTTAGAAAAACAAGGACATGGGAAATTATAAGAAATTTTAAAAAATCAAAAAAATCTTTTAAAAAATCAAATTTATTCATCCATTTCTGAATAGCTGAATTCAGAATAGTCCTCCCCATCAAGAACTTGAGGATTTATACTAGCACAATATTTTGTTCTAAATTTTATACCAACTTGTGCATCTTTGGCAATGAACAAGCTCATTTCTTCATCTAAAAAACATCAATAAAAACTTTTTATAATCAGTTCTTTTGAAAGAGTATCCCAAGCAATATTAACCCATTTTGAAATCAGCTCGCATGGCAAAGATTTTATTCTACCAGATTTGGTACGCTCACAAGCATCAGATTGAAAACTTTGAGTAGTTTGGGCCCGCAGGCAGTTATTTAATGATTTAAATCAAAAAGCATCCGCTGGCTGAAGAAGACTGATCAAACCACCTGGGATTATACAAAATTAAATTAAGTATTTTTGTAACATTTAAGTAAGAAATTATAAAAAACTTTGCGGAAAAGGATTTTGGAAAAAATATTGTTTCAGAATTTTAAGCCAAATTTATATTTATATTTGTTGTATTTTTGTTTATATTTCAAATATCTCTTTTCCTGTCCAAAGATAATCTTTCAATTAGGATTAGAACCGTTTCTAATCGTTATTTTATGAATAACGATATCTGAAATAATTATACTTATTTTCTTTCATATGGAAATAATGTACATAAATGATTCCAAAGGGATTTAGAGAAAATTAAATTAATTAAATTAATGACAAAAAAAATATTATTTTGAATTCTTCATCTGGATTTGAGGATTGACCTAGTTACCAAGTGTGCTGAGTCAACGTGCAAGTTCAGAAATGGTATCGGGCTGCTTGGCTAGTTCTGATTGGCTGACCGCAATGTTTTGGCGGGATACATTAGCTAATTTATTTTCATTGTTTCTACTAATTTATTAAAAAAACAATTAAATGAAATCTTGTTTACGATCTAAAATATTACTTTTAATTCAGATATTAAAATGATTTGAATTATGTCTGACCATTTTTATATTTGTTAATAATCAAAACCATTGCTAAGGATCTAAAAATGTAAACAATGGTGAAAAGCGGTGAAAATTTTGTTTCTGAAAGAATTTTAAATTATTTTTTGAGAGAAACATTGTTAAAAAAAATAAATCAACGAAACAAAAATAAAGTTATTGTAAAATATCGGCCTGGCACCACTAATTCAATGACTTTGCTACCACCGGTAAGTCTCTGGGTAACGTGGAGACTGACGGAAAAAGTAGAAAAAGGCTTATATTCTGTATAAAATCTAACTGTGCAATATTAATACTCTTCTAATTCGTTCAAAATGAGGGATGAAATATGCTGCTGCATCCAAACCATTTTACTAGTGCTTAGATGTAGATATGAGTTTTAAATCAGATAAATTGTTATGAATGTCCAATGATGTATTATTCAAATATGCTTATTTATTCTGTATACCCCAAGGAAGAATTTTTCTTGTAACTTAATTTGCAATAATATAACTTATTTTCCATTTTAAAACTATTTGAGATATATTTAAATAAATCAGACATATGTTTGTTTGTCAGATTCTTCTTTATTCTGAATCTCAACTGTAAATGACTTCTTTTTTTTAAATAATGTATATCAAGAAATATTTAACACGTATTTCTTTAAAATTTGAATGAGGGAAAACAAGTTTAAGTAACTAAAACATTGAATGAGTCACTAAGGAACTGAAAAATAAATAAAAAACTTATTTAAAGAAAATTTTCAAAAAAAATAAAACAATTTTAAAACAATATATGTTTCTATTTTTTCTGTATTTGAAAAAAATGAAAAATAAATTCAATATATTTTATTTATTTTTCACAAAAAAACTAAGAATTATTTTGTTTATTTGGGTTTGTAAATATTTATTTCTCCTTAACAAATCAAATAATTGGATAAAATACCTAAAAAAGCATTTGAAATAATTTTTAATTTAAATTTATTTTTTTAAGATATAATTTTTATTTTTAACTCAGTACAATAAAACAAAAATCAATTTATTAATTAACTAACTCTTTTTATAGTTTCCTAGCAATTATCTTTAAAAAGATATAAAAATTATTTATTTTAATTTCTTATTCTAATAAAGGAAAACGTTTTTTAAAAGCTTTTTGGATAAAAAGAAAAATATTTAATGAAGATTAAATTTGTGAAATAAATAAATAAATTTTATTGTAATTTATATTTTCAAAAAGCCATAATTGTAAAATTTTTCACTTATTTAAATTTTAAAAAACATTTTTTTTGGAAAATATTACTTTTAAGTATTTTTCTGTTATGGTTTTCAAATAATTGTTATAGTATTTCCCAATTTTTAAACATTTATTTTTGAATATTTTAAACATTATTAATTTTATACAAATTACAATAACTTCAAAAATTCAAATAAAAAGCGTAATTTCAAAATTTTTTTACTAAATATTTTTTCTAATATTTCTTATATTTTTTAAAAATTTCTATTATAAATTTCTATTATTAAACTGTTTTTGGTTTCGGATTTAACTAAATTTTAATTATGTCTATATTTTAGTCTATTCGACTTCTGTAGATTAAGAATATATTTAAAGGAAAATGTGTTTTTGGGTTTTCAAAATACGTTTATAATATTTTGCTATGTTTGTTTATTCAACAAATAATCTTAGATTTTTCAATTGAAAATCAACTCTTCAACAGCTGCTTTATATTCTTTAAACGTGTACAAAAATTTTGTTTAATAACTGCATTTCCTTACATTACTTGGTTACTTCTTAATAATCTTATAATGTTTTAAATAATTCGAAATAAAAAATATAAATTATTTAATTATTTAATGTATTAAATATACAATCCCTAATTAATCAATGCCATATTCATTTCCAATTTAATAAAATGAAAAAAAGCGTATGTACCCAGAACGTACGTACGTAATTTACAGATTTATCGGTGAATAACTTAATATTTTGATATTTCCACAGTATATATCACGGGTGCCCAAATGTGGCTCTTTTAAGGATTCCCTGAGGAATTACGGGAAATTTTTTTTCCTCTTGAAATTACGGGAAAAAATAACAGAATATAACAAAAAAATAACAGAAAAATTTATTTACCAATCCACTTTGAATTCACTTTCTCTAAAAAATGCGTATTACAATCACTCATCGCCTTTCAGTATATTTTTTTTAATTTAGATGGCTTTTCATTCAAAACAAAATTTAAAATAATTTTTAATACGTACCATTCATTTCATTGTTATTTGTAAATTATTTTCATGCTTTTTATTGAACTTTTTATCTACCATTTTAGATAAAAAAATATTGAAGTGTAAATTTCTTTTGTAAATAAAATTTATTGAAAACTTGTCATTTGAATTTTTGTCTATTATTTTTATTTGTATAATTATTATATAAATTATGTAATGTTTTCTTTTGTATTAATAATCTCTATAAATATTTTATGTGCAGCTCTTGAAAAACAAAAGAACGTTGATGCGACTCCTATCAACCTCGTATATAGGCACCCCTGTTATATAGGAAAACCAAGTTAATTAAACTTTTATTTTGATTTAAGTTTGAATATTGAATAAGATGATTGAATATTTTGATTAAAACATGTTCAACGATACTTTTGTTAAATATACAATTACTTGTATATTTAACCACGATAGACAACTTCAATAAAAAGTTTCAAATTAATCACTAAAAAAATATTTTATACAAAAAAATACAGTAGAAGAATAACTTATATGAATGAACACAATTACAAAATTAACACAAAAAAATTGCGTCAAGTTTATTTTGAAATTCTAATTTTTGGATAAAAATGTTATAAATGACAACATTGAATAATATGATTTATTTTTGACATTGTATTTTTACATACTTTACGATTTCCAATTCTTTTTTTAATTGATGGGTTGTAGTGTCTTATTAGTAGAGATTCACAAAACTGTCGTTCGTAATGTTAATCAAAACCCTTTTGTAGAACAGAAAACTCATCTTTTGAAATGGATGAGGTTCTATCCTTACAACATAACCAGTGATCAAGAACCTTAATCGATCGACTCATTTGCGAGTGCTCGCTAATCCGGGTTTTGAGATGACGATTTTTCTCTCCGATGTTCGAGTTTTGACACCCGTGACAATTAAATTTATATACCAGATTAGCTTGCAAATCACAAACTGTATTCGATTTGTTTGAGAGGAAACTTTGAACTTTGGATGTGACAGAGACTACTTTAGCACTACTTATTGTTCTACAAATACTCTTCTTAAATGCTATAAATCCTTCAGAATATGGAATTTTAATGATTTGTTTGTATTCTTCTATTTTTCAACAAAAAAATTCGTTTCTACAAAAGATTTATTATAGTTAAAAAATTTTCCTTCTCGATCTAGAGATTGCCCCAAAAACCGGACGCAGGTTGTGATCGAGTGGCTTTGTCGCATTTGAAATCCATGTATTCAGAGTTCCATCTAGGCTTATTTTATTTTGGAGATTAAATGTTAACTGATTGAATGGTAGTTTTTTACTTGATGCAATTCTTATTCATATTGCAAAATTTAAAATGACATTTTGATAAATTGTTTTTAAATAAATCAACGTTTTACAAAATAATTACTGTGCTGGTGTTCGCCATATTAAGAACACTAATATGGGTTTTCCAGCATTTATACAATTTGAATTTTTGGACAACTCTCAGCCAAGCTTTCATAATTTGACATCGTTCTAAATAGATAAATTTTTGTTAATATCTTGTTAATAAAAATATTCAAACATTATTATTTCATTATTTTCAGATTTTATTTTTTAAGTTCTAATTTTAAAATTTTGGTAATAATTTTATCTACATATTAATTTTATTTTAAAAATGATTTTATTTAAAGAAAAAACATTTATTTTATTAATTTAAAAACTAGTTAAAAGTTATTTATTTTATTTAAATTTTTAATATTAAAATTTGAAACGATTTAATATTTTTATAGTTTTTAAAATATCTTATGGTGTAATTTAAAATGCAAACTATTTACGAGGAATTTCCGTAAACAAAATATTGATTTTTTGACCCTTGGTCTCTCGCCTTTCCATATCAAAAAATATAACTTCATAGTCTTTTAAGTACGGATTAGTACTGCATAGTCCGCTATATTTGACAAAGCAATCGGTGTATACCCACTATGCTATTTTGATATATAAAAGTATATGTGTCAAGTATTTATGACTATTCCGACATAACTGGTCCCCAATTTTTACACTCTCCGTCTTCAACAAGCCACCGTCGCCTTTGCCTATAGAAAACACAGTGGAAGACCACGTATCACAAGTAAAGTGACAGATCGAGCCATTTTGAGATCTTGCAAGACCAATCCATTTGCTGTTTACCGCGTAATACAAGCTTATCTTTCAGCTAGCATTAATAAATTGCCTAGCGCACGAACCATTAGTCGACGTCTGGTTGAAGAAGGCTTTCGATCGTACAATCCTGCCAAGAAACCGCGTTTATCGTCGGAGAATATTCGTGATAGGCTCGCGTTTGCAAAAGCTTACCAATATTGGACAGTGGATCAATGGCGTTCGGTGATGTTCAGTGATGAAACCACAATCTATCAGCAAGGCACATGGATCTGCACGGTGCGCCGGCCGCCTGGTCACCGCTTTAGGCCATAGTACATTGTCCCCACTGTGCGGAGTGCACCGAAAGTTAAGATTTGTGAAGCAATTGCTGCCAGAAGTTGCTGCGGTCTTTGGTTCTGTCCCAAGGGAACTACTATCACTTTGCCTGTGTACAACGGCATTTTTTTGCGATAAGGTCCAAGGTTTCCTTCAAATGCGTCAGTGCAATTATTTCCAACATGACGGGGTGCATGCAATCAATCGCGACTAAAAAAAGCCTGGTTGGAAGCAAAGGAGATCAACGTTCTGGGTCCATGGCCTGGCAACTCACCTTATTTATCGCCGAATGAAAATTTCTGGAGAATAGTAAAAGAAAAGGTTGCTAAGCATGCCCCCACATCCAATGATGACCTAATTGACATGATTAAACGTGTTTGGGTACATGAGATCAGCCCCGAACTCACTGACAACTCACTCTAATTGGCAGGAGGGATTCATGCAAAAAGTGGCCATACAAAGTACTAGTGGAAGACTGTTTGAAATGTGCATTTATGTCTGTATTCTTATAATTTTTATGTGTTGAATATATCCTTAATACTTCGTTACAATATCAGTTAGTCAAATATCTCAGTATTTTTAGGGGTGGTTGGTGAATTATGTCCACGACTGTATATATGTATGTATAATATAGTTAATGATAATGATGAGGAATTAGTTTAAATTTGCATTTAGCAAAAATAGTTTATTATTTTTTTTAATTTGAAAGTTTTTAAAAAAAGTAAATAAATACAAAAGTTTTAAAATTAAAAATGATATTATTAGGTTGTTGCAAAAGCAATGCAAGTATTTTTACCTAAACTTTTAGCAAACTTTAACTCAACACAGAATAAACTTTATTAATCGAAATAAAAACCATCAGAATCAATACATTTTTGCCAACGTGAAACGAGTTTGTTGATGCCCTTATTGTAGAACTCTTGAGTTGTGAATGCGATGAGAGCGTTAAAGACGTCTTTGACGTCATCTTGGTTTTTGAAGCATTTTTCCTGGAGAAAGTGGTCTTGATACGTGAAAAAATGGTAGTCGCTGGGGCGAGAGATCCAGTGAGTAGGGTGAATGAGGCAGAAATTCATAGCTCAATTTTTTTAGGTTTTGTAGGGTTGGTTTTGTGATGTGTGGCCGGGCGTTATAGTGGAGTAGAATTGTCCCCTTCATATTGACCGATCTTGGGTACATACTTCTAGGCTCGTGTCGTATTTTGACAATTTGTTGGTTCACTCGTATTTAAAAAGCTGTGATGAATGAGACCGGCTGCAGATCATCAAACAGTCACCTTTTTGGTGGATTTTTTGTTTTTGAAAGTAGTCCAACCATCGCGGTTCAAACATTAAACCGAACGTCGCCTATTGTCGTTGAGAATCCACCTCTCATCACAATCCAATTGAGAAGGGTTCTTGTTGCTTAGAAGATGCGCGGAAGACACCTCAAAATGACGATTTGTTGACTTTCGTTCAATTCGTGAGGCACCCATTTATCGAGCTTTTTCGACTTTCCAATTTGCTTGAAATGCCGAGCGACGGTTGAAGGATCAACGTTAGGCTCTTCCGAGAGTGCTCGAACAGATGTACGTTGATCGACTTCCACTAGCTCCTTCAATTCATCTACTGGCGGCTGCCCTGAGGCTTATCTTTCAGGCTGGTATTGCCAGAAAAAAACTTTTGATACCAGTGCTGCACCGTGCATTCGTTGACACTTCTCTTTCCCGAAACTTTGTTGATGTTTGGAGTGGTTTGAGCAAGATTACGTCCTAGCTTTAACTCGTAGAAATGTTTCAAAAATCACGTTTTGACATCTGCAATTAAAATCGAAATTATTAATAAAAGAAACAAGTTTTAGACAAATATATTTGAAATAGTATAAATTAAGCATTCGAATGATTCATAACATCATACATTACATAACGTCATACATGCTTTAATCGTATATCAAAGCGGTAAATACAAAAAATCAAAAACCTGCATGTCTTTTGCAACAACATAATATAAAGGAAACCATCAAAGATTAATTACTTATTTAAAAATTTAAAATTTTTACAATTATAACATTTGATATATTTTAATAAAAGTTTTGGATTAAGAATTTTAAAATAAATAATAACTGATTAAACTTTATCATATTTCAAGAAATAATTTTGTAAACTAAAAGGCTTATGGAAAATTTAAATTAATTATAAATTAAATTATAATTTTAGGATAAAATTTTATAAAAATTTTAAGTTATAATTTAAAAATTATTTTATTAATTTAAAGTTTTAAAATTTAATAAATTTTATAAATTGAAGAGTAAGAAAAATTTAATAGATTGATTTGGGCGAAATAAGTGAGTTAAAAAGAAATTTATTTAATGATGTGAATTATTGTCATTAATAAAATTTTGGTGTTAAATTATGAATCTTGATTCTAGTGATAATGAAAGTGGCATATGCACTACTTTGGACAACTTCACGAATCAGTTACTACCTTAAAATTCAAGAAAGGTGAGAATGTTGAGACGTTCATAGAAGAATGTGAAACATTCTTCCAATTCGCGGGGGTGGTAAAACCGAAAGAAGAAGTCATTGTCTTGTGTCTATTGGACAGAGTAATAAAGGAAAAGTATAAGACTGTGGACAAGTCAAAGTGTGTATTTAAAAATTGGCTTTGAAAAACATTTGGTCGAACATCCTCTCTATTTGAGGATTGGTCAGAAGCGTGCCGCTAAAAGATGAAAGATGACATACCTCAAGTTTTTTTACGAAAAATAGGAAGGATGGTAGAAAGAATCATGCAACATAACATAAGAGCATAATAGAAACATTATTATTGAACTGTTGAGATGACATGGATATCAAGAAAGAAGTGCGGATGAATAATCACTTATTAATCCAAAACTTGCTCGCTTTGTCAGGAAAACATTGGAAATTCCAGGAACTTCCTCCAGCTCTGAACGAGTGTTTTCCATAGCTTGAAATATATGTGGTGACAGAAGAACAAATTTGTCAGCATCCAAAGTTGAAAAACTTGTTAATATAAAAGAGAACTTAAGACAGATGAAGAAAATGAATGAAGTGCCTTTTTTATAATTTGATTAAATTTTCCAAAAATAAATTTGAAATTTTCTTGTTTTCTTTAATTTAAACTTTCATTGCAATTATTGCAGCACAATAGCAAATATCAATGACCAAATAAAATTTTAGATTTGAATTTAGCTGTTTTATATTTTAATGTTATTCTTTCAATGCAAGTTTTTCGATACATCGTCGCTCAATATTATAAAGTAAAGTTTTTCAAATTAAAAATAGTTTTAAAAAGCAACGAAAATAGTAAAAAATCAAATAAAACCACTTATAAAAAGTGTAAATCTTTAATTTTTAATAATTTTGTTAAATATTTTTTTATATAAAATTTTTTAAATAATTTAAATAATCTTTTAAGTCATTTTAATTAGTTACATGCAATTTCTTTTATACATGATCTTTCAGATAAAAAAAAGATTATTATTTATAATAAAAAATAATTAAATTAATCTTAAGTTTTAATTAACATTTAATTTTTATAAAAAAATAAAACTTTTGTTCAACAAAAATCTTTCCGTTTTCCTATCAGACTGACAGACTTATTTCTATTAGTAAACATTACAAATAAGGAAATTTATTTAATAATCTTTTCCATTTTTTTAAATAAAAAAATAAATAATATTATATTTGGCAAACGATAAAAATGTTTTTGGAAGACTTTTTTAATAAATAAAATCGGAGACAGAATGAAAAAAAATAATCAGTTTATATGAGTTATTTTTTATTGCTTTTTTTAATAATTGAAAAAAAATAAATTATTTGTTCAATAAAGTTTGTCGAATTCAAAATATATATATATTTATTTATTATTAAATAATTTGTAATTAAAAATATTTTAGTTTCGGATTAATATTATTAGAATAAATATTTTAATTTAAAAAATGCATTCTATCATTAGAAATTTTTAATTTTTTATTTTAAACGACTGAAAAATATATCAAAAAGTTAAATCTTTCATTATTTTATATAATAAATTATTATATTTTCTTTCTCAAAAAATATTATAAAATTATTGAGAAATTTAAATTCGGTTTTTTTATTTATTTTTAGATTCTTTTTATTTGTTGAGTGTTTAATTTAGATTTATTTGACTTAAAATAAAAAGGCTCCCTAAAAGGTGTTTTCTTAAATTTTGTTTTCATTTTTAGTGTATTTTTCCTAAATTTCTTTTCTATAATACGAATATTATTCAAATAAGTATAAATAATTTTGGTTTTTTTGACATATCAAGAAAATTGGTTAATACACACTAAAAGTTTATTTGATTTGAGCCTTGATAAACATAATGGATATCGCCAATTAGTATCACCAACCCATATAGTATCACCTGCATTCAATTTCAAGCAACGGCGAATGATTTCCCTGCTCATTACGAAGTTCAATTTGATGAGCATATAGTCAGCCTTTTAACGGCCATTGTTCATACCTTTTATGACTGCAAGGAAGTTTTAGAAGTGAAAAGGCGAATTGAAAAAAGAGTGAGCAACAGCACTGAGATATTTGAAGACATGGACATGTGAATCGCATCAAGTTTGGCTTAATAGTTGTTATTTTGAAAATATTTCGTGATTTACAAAAGCAACTTCAGCCTGACAACCTGATTCTACAAGAGATAATAAACAACAGAGATTTGGTACTACAAGCCCTGGAAACAGAGACTCATTTTTAGAGCTGTTAACATGAATATGCCAACGACAAGAAACCAGGATGCAGTGATCCTCGAAATTTTATAATTAGTACAGAATTATCTTGGAGAGCGGTTTGATGTGGAACAAGAAGTAGTCCAAGACATATTAACTCTTTTGCAAACAGCAGAACTCGAAAGATTTATTAATGCAGGAGTCAAAATAGCATGACATTTGTTTTCAGAAGAAATCTAGCCCTTTGTATATGACTGTGCTGAGCAATGGTCAATAAATGACTTACCCTAATTGAAGTTTAAATACTTTCTACAGCGCTAAAGCAGCGTACTTTTGAAAGTTATATCGCCTTCAGTAACACTCACTCCTCACAGCATGCTTCCTGAGAGGCTTGATTCTTTTTACAACTTGAACGTTTCAGCTCATCGCACGAGCATCTCAGCTGAGACATCTTGCATAAATGAATTGAAAGGGACCTACAAGTTTGATCCTCACTGTGCTGTGGTAGAATTGAAGTTTATTGTGATTTAAAGAAAGTACAAAAACCATAAGGAAAACTGAAACGATATAATTCCTATTACTTTCACAAAAGAAAATATAAAATAATTAAAATAAATTATATCTAGTCTTTTATTGCTGATTAATAAAATATTTGAAGAATAATTAAAATATCTTTTTATTAATTTCCTTATTTATTTTCCGACTCTCTTCATTCATTTGATAACGTAAGGCAATTCGGTTCTTTATTAAAGACCACTTCAATTTATATTTGTACTGATTTTGAATGTACGAGAATATTTATTATATTATATTTTTTATATTTATACAATATAAATGTTATGTGAACATGCTTGTTATTTTAATCTAACAAAAACCGATTTTACAAAGACATTGAAACACAAATAAACTCCGACAATGACGTTAAATATTTTGTCTTTTTAGGAGCATTGATCTCCTTCATACTGAAGTGCAAGGATTTATTTGCACAAAAGATCCGAAATATTTAAATGCTTTTAACTACATATTTTGAATTTTCCAAAATCCTATTAATTTTTAAAAAATAATTTCCTCTTTTTGAGGTTAGACTAAATTGATTGTAATTATAAAAATCTTGAAAATTGTAAAACACCTAATACAATTATTTTTTAGGTAATTTTATTAAACTTTACTAAAAATAAGTATCAACTTTCTTTTGGTACTCTTTTCAAGAATATATTTTTATGAATATCATTTACTCAGTGCATATTGAAAAGGAAACCTTTATATTTTTCCTAGAGAAGGTATTTTAATAGCCATATGATTCCATTTATTAGTCACGAAATTAAGGTTAATTTTAGCAGAGTAATCGTTTGGAAGTGCAACGTTATTTTTTATGGTATTTTGAACGTTTTCATGCATTGTCACAGCGGTCTATTTTTTATATGTTACATAGTGAAAGTAATATATATATAT
>MQRK01240539.1:13514-25100 GCA_001938485.1 Girardia tigrina | reverse complement strand
TATATATATATATATATATATATATATATATATATATGTGTGTGTGTGTGTGTTTTGTTATATTTTATATAGCAAGAAGGATCTTTAGATTGTACTTCAAGCAATTTAAATGCGCATATGAGAGAAGTTTTTTCCAGCATTTTAGCCAGCATCTGCAGAAAAAGATTTAAGAAGACGATTATATCGTGGAGATCAATAAATTAATTTTCACAAAGTGCAAGAACAGCACAGTATGTATGTTGTCTAAGAAGTCGATTTATGTAGATCTCTGAAGGAACGAGGTGGAGGACTTCTTTATAAAAAATTCTTACAACCAAGACACTGATGAAAGAGATTCAGAAATACATTGAGAGCGAATATTTTTTAAATAACTGGTTTTTATTATTAAAGCCTTAAACATTGCTCTCCCAAAAATTTATAAATCGCTCACACAAAATTTAAAATACTTTTTTTCGTTTTCACAATTTAGAATATATTCTCCAGTATTATTCTTCATAACGAATTGACTGTGTTAGATCTGTTAGCAGAGTTCTTAGAAAGTCTCTCCAGTGTACATGGAGTTACACCTGTTACATTTACTCTTGTAATTAAGATCGTAACGCTTAAGAAGATGCGTGAAGAAAAATAATGTCAATTCACTGTTTTTAGAAACAGTTTCCAAGTTTCAAAGTCATCCGATACCATACGATAAAATATAATTTGATTCAAGCAAGACATTACAATAACAATTATTTTATGTTATTTTTGATGAACTAACTTTATGATACATAATTCTGAAAAGTTATTTTATTGAATAAATTTGGTAACTTATTTATAATTTTATCATATTTATAATATGTAGACAAAGATAACTAACTTGAAAGTATTAAACATTTAATCTTTCGTCATTAAACATTTAAACTATACGAAGGTGAATCCCAGCTTCATAGCAACTCCATTTTCCACAGTTCAATATGTCTAAAAATATCAGAAGACCTTGTATTTCTTCTGTTAATGTTTTCTTAATAAAATTGTTTAAATATTTATAACTAAGAATCTATTATTTGTGATTTTTATTTTCAAAAATTGATTATTAATTAGATGAACTTCCTGCAAGGTAATTATTTGTGAATAAGAAGATTCTGCTGAGAATTCTAATGATGACCACGAGAATTTAGGCCCTGCTCGTATGTAATATTTTAATCAATTATCTACATTATAAGACAGTTATAAGCTGTTGATTAAGCAAATTAAAAAAAATTCAAATATTTTAGCACTCCAGTGTCCATTTGTCCATGATGTGCCATCCTGTTCACAAAATGAAAAATATATTTATATATTTTGTCACCGATAGATTGTTTGAGACCAGTACCGGCTGGGGAGCGATTCATTAATCTGCCAGCACCAAACGCTTGGCCCAAACGAATCATAGATATCAGAATAACTATAAAAACAATAGTAACTATAAAGAACAAATTATTTAATAATAATAAAAAAGTCAATAAGCAATTCAAATTTTAAATTTCATTACAAAAATTAATATATTTAATTACAATACTTAAAGAGTTTTACTTGACTGATTTCGCCAACCACGAATATTTTAGCTTTTGTCTCAAACAATCAATTCAATCAACGACAAATGTGTTCAACATTGGTCTCATACGAATATAATAACCTACGAAGACTTCGACTTTCGCAACAACTGATAATCGGTTTAAGCAGAGAATCGCCTAAGTACACATAAAAAATAGAAACAATTAATTCATTCTATACAGAACAATTAAAATTTCATCATTTATTAGGGTGAACCAAAAGTCTGCGTATTTTCTACGTCTTTTTGTTCAATTGTTTCTTATTACCAAATAAAGATATTTTTTATACAGGTGTTATATGACTTTAAAGCTCTTGAACTGCTCTGTCACAATATATATTAAGACTTCTAATTAGTCGTTAATATAATTTTATGGTCTTTTAGAAGAATCATGGAAAATATGAATGTATGCGGCACTTGGCGAGAAATACCCCGCTTTGATCAATCGAAAGCGAGTTCTTCTACAACAGGACAATACAAAACCGCACACCGCAAAACAAACAAAGGAAAACATTTAAAATCTCGACGCCTTTGAACTTCTTCCACACCCAGCGTATTGTCCGGATCTTGCGCCATCCGACTATTACCTTTTCCGCTCTATGGTACACTTTCTTCGTGGTTGCAGCTTCAATAATCTGACCGAGGTCGAAAACGGGTGTCACCTGTTCTTCGCTTCTAAGAACAAGGATTGGTACCGCAGCGGGATCGCACAATTTGCCCATAGATGGGTTCAAGCTATAGATTCAAATATCCTTTACTTTGAAACTTAAATGTTTTTTTTTGTTTGTTGTAAAATTATGTTTATATTTTTAATAAAAATTACGAAAAGACTTTTGGTTCACCCTAATATCTAATCTAAATATATCAATCCCCTCTAGACTTCTTTTGCGAACGATCCACTTCCTAACAAACTACTTAAACCCAACTAATTACTAAACAGACATTTTGTAAAATCAGTTTACTTTCCTGATCTTTGTTGCTTCAATAATTTCCTGCTTAATCTTTAATAAATTAACTGTAACCTTTTTATATTCATGTTTAATAATTTGATAATTAATATAATCTTGTTGATAATACTTCGCTTATTTTTATTTGCATCATTATTGAAAAAAAAATGATTTTACAGCTTTAAAACATTGGTTAGAAAGATCGCGTTTGGCAGTTGAAGAAAAGTAAGCAATAGACAAATGAAGGTATATTTGAATGTTTATTACCTGAAATAAAATGTTCCAAACTCGAAGTACTTATTAGTCATTAAATGCTGTTAGGA
This sequence comes from Girardia tigrina, assembly GCA_001938485.1. Taxonomy (NCBI): domain Eukaryota; kingdom Metazoa; phylum Platyhelminthes; order Tricladida; family Dugesiidae; genus Girardia; species Girardia tigrina. Next base: position 22,260 of record MQRK01240539.1, on the reverse strand, counting down.
GGAGACATTTGATTAGTAACTTTTCTCCTTCATTGACAATATCCTCAAACCGTTTCGACAACATTGTCAAGACACTTCTTTTAATTAGTATTGAAATCTGATATTATTAGGTTATCCGGACGATTACTATTTATAATATACTAAAATTATTCATCAGACGCTGAATTCCAAGTTGAATAAGGTGGGAAATAAAAAATATCAAGTCAAATGTTTGAGAATTGCTGTGGGAATTCAAAATAAATAAATATCTGTCAGGACCTGCAGCAGTGACTTCTTCATTACTCATACTCAAAAATTTTGCTACTCTTCTTTTTTTAGCAAAAAAAATTATTTACGTAAATAATTTAATTGTGACTGTTAAAAAATATATTACACACGTATTTGATCACTTTTTAATTTTTGATTTTTTGATCACACAAGTGCTCATTTTGTACTGATTATCAATGAAAATTCGAAAATTGATTTCATGTTACAGTTAAAATTGAAAACCAGGTCGTATGTAGCGACTCTCCGCAGTTGGGATTATCCGTCCCTGTCTCAGTGAACTAAACAAAAGAAAAGAAAATACCCCCATTTGTTTCCTCCGTTTGATCCAATTTCCAGAGACGAATACCAACCATGCCCTTTGTCTCGAATGAGCCTTACCGGAGGCTGTTCATCGAGCAAGGGAATTGTGAGATTACGCTTTGACATATTTTATCTCGTCAAAAATCAATAAAAATTTATTCAATTTCAAAACTCGACATTTCAGTGTCAACCTCGTAGAAATATCGATTTTCTTAAACTCAGTTTTCATTCTCATTTGCCACAGTAAATAATTCATAGTCGATGGATTCACATAGAAATTCATTTTCGCTAAAGAATTCGATTTTCTGGCAAACTCAACAATCAGAAATTTTTACACAATTTCTTTTCCATTAATAACAAATGTTATTCATTATTACTGAACCCAAATAAAAATTCACAAATGTCTCAAAATGATCACATTTTTGTTCTAATGCCTTATCGAAACGGTAACCTGATCCACGGTCTCCAGAAACGTAATCAGACAGACTGGGAAAAAAGGACGAAAGTGGTAATTAAAATCGCAATCCCTCTTTCTCATTCATTATTCACATTATTCAGATTGAATTCGAATATTAAAAAATCGGAAATAAAAAAAATAAAAGAAATTTCGATATTATGGCACAAAATTTCGGATCATCGTACTAATCAGGATTTTAGGAAGGGTTTTCTGACCTCTAAATAATCATTTGTATCCCTTAGGGAGCGACGATGTATCGTTTAACGATGAGTCGATGTATCGTTAACGATGCTTGTTTCGATGCATCGTTTTCGATGCATCGAAAAAGCCTTCATCGTTAAACGATGCATCGAAAGACTACATCGTTCACGATGCATCGAAACACGCATCGTTAACGATGCATCGATAAAACTTTCATTGTTAAATGATGCATCGAAAGACTACATAGTTAACGATGCATCGAAACACGCATCATTTATGATGCATCGGAAGACTGCATCCTAAAGGATACATCGAAACACGCATCGTTAAAGAAAGCATCGAAAATAACAATTTAATATAAAGCAGATGAATTCAAATCTAAATTTTTATTTGGCCATTGATATTTGCTATTGTGCTATAATAATGGCAAAGAAAATTTACAAAAAAGGAAACAAGAAAATTTCAAATTTATTTTTGGAAAATTGAATCAAACTATAAAATGCACATTATTCATTTTCTTCATCTGTCTTAAGTTCTCTTTTATATAAACTAGTTTTTCAACTTTGGATTCTGACAAATTTGTTCTTCTCTCACCATATATATTTCCAGCTGTGGAAAACACTCGTTCAGAGCTGGAGGAAGTTGCTGGAATCGCCAATAGTCTTCTTGCGAAACGAGCAAGTTTCGGATAATTATGTGCTTGATTTTTCCAATAACGAAGTATGTCACCAATATCGGCAATTGATGTTGTTGTTAAATAATTTTCTAATTCCGTCTTGATTTCCGCCATCAAGGAGGTCACCCCTTCCGGGTTGTCTACCGCTTTTCCAAAAGTTTGAACCTTCAAACTGTTGGAAGACCTTCTTATGTACGCAGCTTTTGTGCTTTTTAGTGATTGTATGTGTATGTTAGTGTCTTGTTGTACATCATCAATTGAGGATTGTGATATGTGGGGTAAGGGGGTGTTCTTAAGTTTCAATATATGTGTAGTTTCAATATATGTTACATAACAAAGGTAAGCAGTCTTTCGATGCATCGTTTAACGATGAAGGTTTTCCGGTGCATCCTTAAAGATGAAGGTTTTTCGATGTAACGTTTAACGATGAAAGTTTTTCGATGCATCGTTAACGATGCATCAAAAACGATACATCGACCATTTTCAATGATGTACGATACGATGTGTCGCTCTCTAGTATCCCTGGATATTAATTTTTCAAAATTTTATAATAAACAATAAATTACATATGATAAATATATAATACCAATAAGGCAATCTGTTTTTACAAAAACAAAGTACATCTAATTTGATTCCCTATAGTAAAATTTGTCAATGTACTGTTTTACCCCCAACCTAAACATTCCATAAACAACGCTATATTTATTGTTACTTGACATAAAACTTTTCCATGAATAATGGAAAAAAGAATTAATTTTATTTTAAAAACAAAAATTTAGACTGTCTGTATTTGTTATTTACGAGGAAAAAAAGAATTTTATGAACAATTTTCGAATCCAGCTGTTAGCGAACCGAATGGGAAGTTCGGATTTTTCTTTCAACAAACTTCCATTCAGTACATACAAATTCAAAAGAAAATCTCTGGGAGTCTGTGTATCTTATGGTCGACACATCAACCAACACGTACAGCCACACATCCATACATGAAAAAGACATTTTTTTCCATAGAAAATGATGAAAGATTCGAAAAAAAATACTTAGAAATTTGATGTATGTTTGTGGGAGTGTGTTGCTTCGAACAAAAAAAAATTATCTTCTAAAAATTCTGATTCGAATAACGCCGAAGAGAATCGTCGTCGCTGTGTAACATCTGTCGATTGAAATTTTTCGAGCAAAAATTTTCTCGTTCAACTTAAAATATCAGCATGTTTTTCTGTATGTCGAACCAGTTGTGTCCGACCTCTCGCAAAGAGGAGGATAATTCGTGAAGTTATCTTTTAGTTTTCAATGTTGCCCGATAAAATCCGAAAAAAACAAACGATTTGAGCAATTTGAAGTTGCTAAATTTTTTTTGTGGGAAATTGATTGATTGAGGTTAGTTTTTTTTTGTTTGAACTTTGAGATTTTTATTTTATTTTTCGTAATACTGATTAATTTACCGAAATAAGATTGATGGGATTGACGGAATTAAGTGTGAATGTTGTTTTTATTTATATTTTTATTTATATTATTTTTATATTAAAAAATCCGTATAAATTAATATGATTAATTTTATTTTTTATTAATTTTTTTATTAATAATTAAAACTTTTAATGTAAAATATTTTTACTTCAAGAAAATTTTGATTGACACTTTTGTACGAAAATTTTGTGAGGAATTATTAAATGAGATATTATTTAATTTTAAGAAAAAATTAAAAGAAATCAAAATTATAAATTTAAATATCATTAAAATATATTTTAAATTATTATTATTTTTAATAAATTTGATAAACTTATTTATTTAACATACTAAAAATAATAAACATAAAATATTTCACAACAAAAAAGACTAAAAGAAAGATTTATGTATTCTTTATTTTTAACGTTAATTATGTTTTAAAAATAGAAAAAAAATATTATTTTTTTAATATACATGTCAATAAACGGCAAACAAAATGTATATTAAACTTTTCGTCAAATAAATTTAAGAAATCAGTTCATTTAAACAAAAAAAACATATTGAATGTTTGTTTTATATTTAAATCGCGTTGATCTGAAAAATATGTCATGTAAAAATAAATATAAATTACTATTTATAATTCATTATAAATATCAGAAAAAAAGTAAAACCATAATAATTATATTATTTAACAAAAAAATAATAAAAATAATACATTTTTAAAATAATTTTTAAAACATAAACGTTTCAAAAAAATCGTTTTTTTAAAAAATTATCAAAATGTATCGATAAAAAGAAATTCCGTTTTTATTTTTCAATTAAATTTTTTTGTTTTAATTTTTTAACATTATAAATGAAAATATTCTATTATTTATATTAATTATTAAAATAATAATAATAGACGAAAGTGAATTTAAATTTTTTTTCAAAAAACGATTGATTTATTAATTATTAATTGAAAAAAAATTCTTTTTCAATTTCATTTTATATAACATTTTGTTTAAAAATTTCAAATAATAATTAAATATAATTATTAGAGATATTTAAGGGATTTCTTTATTCATAGTTTTGTTTTAATTTGTCTCAAACTAAAAATAAAATAAAGTTGAAAAATATAATTTATTTTGAGCGGAAATGAGAGATTGCATTAATTTATGCTAATCCCGCCGCAGGTGCTCATCGGAAAGACAAAATATAGGTGAAGCTACATAGAAATAATTAGTAAAACAAGAATAATATTTTGTTTTAATAATGTTTGCGATAATATTGATTTTTTTAGAAAGCATACACCTATTAAAATATATCTTTTTAAAATATTTACATGATTTAATATACGTATTTCGTTACTTATCTATTTTTCTTATAATATCCAAATAAATAAAAGATATTAATTAAAATTTTTAACACTAATTTTTTTTTGTTTTTAAAGTAGAATAATTATGCGTTATTAGATAAATAATAACGTAAAATAACAACTGGGGTCGAGAGGATTTATTTTAAGAACTTTTCGGATACTTGTCAAAGAATTTCTAAAATTCATTTAAAGAGGTTAAGCGAAAGGAAAGGGTTTTTCAGTATTCGTACTTCATTGAAAAGAACATGACGATTTGACTATGTCAAGAGGAATATTGGATGTTATTTATCATCTATTTTCTTTATAAGTTGTTTATTGCCCTTTCCATAATTTGAGATTTGACAATATTTTATCCTTTATTTGTGGTCGAGGCTCAAAGCATCTTATAGTTACTGTTTCAAAGTGTACTGTCTAATTATGTTATCTTTTTGTGCTTTTCTTTATTACTTTGTACTCGGTCTCAGTCATAGTTTGAGCTACTTTTAGATTATCTGATGATCATAAGGTGTTTTGATTTCGATGACTCCTCAGAAGGATTCCCTGTAACACTATTGGGATTTTCGATTTGAGAGTACAGAATTTTATTTTGTGGTTATTTGATTTTTATTTTGCAGTTATTAGGTATCATTTGGTTTGTTATAGCCTAACATGCACTAGCGTTTTTGAAATTGTTTGCTGGTGTAAAATATTGTTTCTGCTTATGGTTAAGTTTTTAGAGAGCTTAATAACCCGACTTTAATTTCCGGCAATTAACCATTTAACATACATCAGGTGATGATTTAATCCGTGGAAATGATGTCTTCTTAGTTTATCTTATCATTCACTTGACTCATTCCATCTAATGGCATCTTTGGAATTAATTTTTTTTCTTATCAAAAATTTATTTAAATTAAGAAATAAATAGTAGTCTCTTTGGAGTATGTACATATGGACGATGATGTTGAAGTTTCCAATCAAGTTTCTGTACTTTTCTCAGTCTTAAGTAGAGTATGTTGTTCTGAATTGTCGTGGAGCAAAAATCTGTTTGAGTCAATCTGTTTGACAAACGCGGCTGTTTTTCTTTGGTTATCTGAATGATATATTCCATTTTGTTGCAGAGATGTCTGAAGGGATTGACAAATCAGGTTTCATGAAGACATGGTTAATTTCACCTACGGCATACCACAAAATACTCACAATCAGCTTTATTTGATGAATTTTATGGTTTGAACTGTGTTTTGTTGCTTAATTTGTGACCACTAAACTTGTTGAACGTTTGCGATTATCATGTTTATGATCACATTTATAAAGAGAAAGTATCTTCAATCAATAATCCAAACGCTTTTCATTCTGCTTTGCATTCAACTTATATGGTATTCACTTATCTAACTTTTTGACTTTAACAATTTGAGCCAAGTGATGCAATATTATTTGTTTCGTAACGGCAATCGTTAGCTATGATGAATTTGACTCCATGGTTACCTTCAGTTTACTTTTGTCAATCTACATTTCTGGGTAAACTTGAAACTCATAATTAAGGTCGAAATTTGATCTTACTAGTTTCCTGAACAAATCTTTGATTGTCTACTGCGTATTTGAATATACTATTAATGTTTTGCATGGTTTCTGAGGCTGAGATTCCATGTACTTCATAATGGTTATCTGGTTTCTGACTTTATTTATTTTTCAAAATATTGATTATTAAAACAAGTTATTAATATTTTAACTACTATTTATGGATATATCGAATAATCAAGATATGTAACAAATCCAACAAAAATAATGGAGAAACAATATGTAAAGTCCTTGTCAAATTATAACTATTTGAATTAATTGTAATCATATCTATGAATTTCCTACTTGACAACCTAATAGTTTTCAAGCTCAACGTCTTTTCTGCTACAATAAATGCAGTGTCAATGAAGCTAAATTATATGCTGCTGTCATTTTTCATTCCAACAAGATCAAAAAAACGGGAAATGCTAGTTATGCAAAGTCTTGAAAATTTGTTTGCGTAAATCATTTGCATGTGAAATTATTAGTGGCAGACGTATCTCGATATTGACTCACTGTTTTAATTCCATAAGAAGGATAAAGAGACACCATTATAGTTGCATTTCCTATCAATCAAAATCGCAAAGAATTAGCTCTGGAATCAGACAAAAGGTAGGAAAGCTTTATATTATGCTGTCATATTTTTATGAAACTCAAGTGTTTTTTCAAAGTAAAAAAAACTAAATAATTCGAGATAATGTCTTTGAATGATGATGCACGTTTCCAGGCCGTTATTGATATGACTGCTTTTACTGTGATTGTGTTTAAAATTTAAATTTCCTTTTTTATTACTAGGAAAAGACCCGTCATGTATGACGGGGCAGTTAAATTTCGACTTTGAAAGTTTCTGTTTTAATTAAAAAAATCGTAGTTATAATTTATTATTTATTGTTTCGTATAAGGTGTTTATTTTTCAATTTTTTTAAATTTATTTTTTTTTATTTTCTTTACAAACCTTAACCCTAACCCAAAGCATAAGCCTAACCTTAAACCTTAACCCTAACGTAAAACGGTTTTGGCGTCAAAAATCTAAATTATTTTATTTATCAACTTACATTTGTAAGTAGATAAAATAAGTAGATATAGTATGTAGAAATAATATGAGCGTTACGCACTACGGTTAACGTAGCAAAACTTTCAGAATGGGTGTCGCCACGTTTAGCGAGTTGAAATATATTTTAAACTAAGTAAATAATATCACATTGGCTTTATACCCTCAACAATAAAATTTATTTAAAAAGTATATTAATCAATTAAAAATTGTTTCCCAGATCTGCATCTAGATTCATCAAAACACGGAGGTCCTAAAGTAACATCCTACCAAAACAAGATATCTAAAAGTATTTTACGTAACTTTTAAGTATATCTTTTCATCTCTGTTAAAACAATATAACCAAAATAAAATTATACATAAATATTTTAAAATAATATTTAATTAATTTTAAATTAATACAAAAGTTTACAAAAAATAATTAGAATACGTCTACAAAAAAAATTAATATTTTATAAAAAAATTTTTTTAATTATATGAAAAATTAAATCTATTTTAATATTTCCTTATTATTTGCATTTTAGGTTTTATTAAAATAACAATTTTAAAAATCAAAAATAAATATTAAAAAATATAAAACATATTTAAAAAAAACAAATAAGAAATGTAATTAAAAACTAAAAAATAAATTTTAAAAGTAAAACAAAAAATTAATTAATAAGAAAAGATCGATAAATCATGTTGTTTTATTTTATAAATTTAAATAAATTCCTTAATAAATTTCTTTCTAAAAAAGAGAACAGACGCAGAAAATTTTATTTGTTTTATCATTAAGTTTTAGTTTCTCTTTTACAATACAAAATTTAATTTGCAAAACAACATTTAATTTTCTTTTATATTTTGTTTGTTTTAATACATTTTATGATGTTATTACTTTTTTTGAATTACTTTTTCTATTTATATAACAATTTTTCTAATAAAAACTTTTTCAATAATTGAGGAATTAAACATAAAAAATTAATTAATAATTTTCAGTTTGATTAATTATTTATTATTTATGAATCAAATTATGCGTTACTTTTGTCGCCGATTTAAACAAAATTTATTATTCTCTTTTATGAATCCTTTAACCGCTACAAAAATTACAGCGAAAAATAATTTGACCCTCGAGAAGGATAAATTTTTCATGTATTTAGAGGGTTTTTGTTATTATATATTTATATATTTATATATATATATATATATATATATATATATATATATAAAGAGTCTCTGTCACATCCAAAGTTCAAAGTTTCCTCTCAAACAAATCGAAAACATTTTTGATATTTGCAAGCTAATCTGGTATATAAATTTAATTGTCACGGGTGTCAAAACTCGTACATCAAAGAGATTTCTCGTACATTTCGGAAGCTCAGGTACGGATATCAAAGCCAGAATTCAGAAAGGAACAGCGAAATTACGGACGATCAGACCAGTGTTGAAGAACAACAAATTGTCTCTCCGGAATAAGAAGAACATAATTAA
>MQRK01240539.1:0-12427 GCA_001938485.1 Girardia tigrina | reverse complement strand
GGCCACTGACCCCGTAGGAGGCCTATCGGGGGGCCCTTAAGGACTTTAGTTTGGGTGGACCCTCTAAAGAGCCTTAGGCTCAATACCATTACAGAGATGGGAGGCCCACATCAAAGAGAAATCGTCATCTCAAAACCCGGATTAGCGAGCACTCGCAAATGAGTCGATCGAGTAAAGTTCTTGATCATTGGTTATGTTGTAAGGATAGAACCTCATCCATGTCAAAAGATGAGTTTTCTGTTCTACAAAAGGGTTTTGATTCACATTACGAACGACAGTTTTGTGAATCTCTACTAATAAGACACTACAACCCATCAATTAACATTCAGAATGGGCAAAGTACGGTTATTTCAATACTTAAAATTTTTAATTAAAATATTCTTTTTGCCATTATTACCCAATAATACTTTGATAAATAATAATAATTAATTTTTTGGTTACCTTTTAAAGTAATATATTAAAATAGTATTATTCAAACAATTCAATATTCATTTACTAAACATCCGAAAATTGCTGATGATGATGTATGTAAACATCGAAACATTTCCAATAATTATATTAAAAAAAGCTTTAATCAAATTATATTTTCAAAATACTAAACCTGCGTTCACAAGACTCAATATTTATATATTTATATATTTATATATTTATAATTATGACAATGATATTTGAGCATTAAAATCTGCCTAGTTTTGATCACGAAACGCTTCCTGAAGCCATGTCTAGCACGGCAGTAAGAAATTTTCGATGAATTTTAGCAACCAGTCCAGTTTTTCTTTCTTCGTAATCCTTTATTAAGTTTTCTAAATGATTCCATCACAGCTTACATTTTTCGATTTCCAAAGACTTTTTTCGAAAGAAAACTTCTGCAATGGTTGTTCAATATAAGCTTTGAATCACAGCAAGTTCTGGAGTAATTTATAATGTTCTGTTAAAAAAACAAATAAATACAATTTAAAAACGCTTGAAAAGTGTTAGCTGCTTTTTGAAGTGTTAACAAAAGACTGTCCTTTCATTCTTCAGCACGCCTGGTAGCAATCATTCAAGAACGACTACCAGTTTCGATTACTATATTCTGTTCTGGATACATTTTCTTCACAATAGCTAATATACACTTTTTCGGCATCTCAACATCAGAAAATGTATTTGTTGTTTAACCTAAAAATGATCTGATAACTTCCTTTGACTATTGTTTTATTTTACTGTTGTTGATAATGAAGCAACTCCTTAAAACTCCAATATAATTGCGTTTTTGAGAAATTTTCTCTTTCCGTTGTAAACCAACAAAGTCATCATACTTGTTTTATGTTTTATCTCGTTGTGCCTTTTCAGGCTGTATTCTTTGAATACAGGAACTGTTCCTTTACAGTCAAGAAAACATGCTTTTATCATTTGTTGCATGAATAAATATGAACTGGTTAACGTATCTTGAAAGATTCGGCAATCAGAGTTTCCTTTTCGCCTTTTCCTTCTGAGGTCATTCTACCATGAAAACAAACAGGAATGGAACGGAAACAAAGTAATACTCGGTGAAACCCAGACGCTTGAAATGACAATGTAAAAGAATCAGTAAAATTTGAAATTGAGCCAATTATGACGTTTACTAAAACAAAAAGAATTTACAATTATTTTCTTTAACAATTTTTCATAAAATTAAATTATTTAATTTTTTCATTTCTTTTGAAAATTTGTGTTGAAGAAATGTACTCAAATTATTCATGTAATAATAATCTTTTTCACATTTCTCAACTCTATTTTATAATTCTATAAATTTAAATATAAAATATAAATTGAATTAAATTTTAACACTTAATTTTTCAATTTTTGAGATTTTTAATTAGTTTCTTGTTATAAGATTTTGTGAAAAGTTTAAAAATATAGGGTTAATGAATTTGCTGATTTCGATGATGTGACGGAGATTACTTACCCAATGGTGGATCAAATTTATTCGGGAAAACGACAATAAGCTAACAGAATCTGTCAGTAATTGAAAAGCATAAGACGAAAACATGCGTTAATTCCTATTTTATCCACAGGCCTGGGGCAATTACACTTGAGGGCCTCTTCATACCGTTATTGTGTATACAGAGATACCAAACATTCGGAACATCATTTACGTTAGAATGATGCAGTAACTGGGCCGGATGTCGCCCGCATGTCATATATTCCGCATCACTAATTTACATAATTATAAAAAATATCATTTATGTAATATTTGTAAATTTTAAATATTTATTCAAATAATATTTTGATATTATTTTAAAACAATGTCGTATGAAGACTCCCTTGAGTATTAATTTCTTAAAATGATTATTAATTTAATAAATTGGAAGCCAATATTATTTGATTTTCAACAATTAATAATGAAAAGAATTTTTTAATATATTTTTTAAAAATATATTTATTTTATCTCATTATTAACAAGTTAGTTTTAATCCATATTTTTATATCCATTAATATCAATTTAGGAAAATGTAGTTTCTAAAGGTCATGTCGAAGTTCTTGATCTGTTACTCGCACTTTAAACCGACTAAAAATCAAAAGTAATTGCCTAAAATTCATTCAATTATACAATTTCCCTTCTCGTCCGGGGTCCATCGCCACATCACAATCACATTTTGATGCTTACTTAAAAATTTCCGATTTTATAAAACAAATTAGTCCCTTTTGAAGTCTCAAATGTTACTGAAATGCTTAAAGTTCAACTTTTATCTAAAATTGTAAATATATCTTTATCCATATTTTAATAAAACTCCTATTTAATTTTAAAATATTTTTTAGTTTAATAAAACAGTTTAGTAAATCTTTGTAAACTTTACAATTAAATAATCGACACAATTAAAATACATCGGTAAAAGTAATATAAAAATAAAATCTCATTATTTCCGGGCCGCAAGATCCAATTTATTCTATATGACATCAGTGTTGTCTTTAAGTAAAAATAAATATATATCATAAATAAATATAAATCATAAAATATTTAACTCTGATAAAATAAATAAATAAATATTTAATTAATTTATTCATTAAGAATAGTATCTTTGAATTAAAATAGTAAAACATATAAATTTAAATATAAATAATAAATAATAAATATAAAATATAAAATATAAAATATAAAATATAAAATATAAAATATAAAATATAAAATATAAAATATAAAATATAAAATATAAAATATAAAATATAAAATATAAAATATAAAATATATAAATATAAATATAAATAAATATAAATTTATAAAACATATAAATTTATGCAAAATACATTTTGTAAGGTTAATTATTTTATAGAGAAACATATAAAATTTTTTCCATTACTCTTTAAAATTATAGAATATTAGGTTGTTTAGTTTTCGACAATAATAATAATCTTTTTCATATTTTTCAACTCTATTTTATGATTATATAAATTTAAATATAAAATATAAATTAAAAAATTAAAATTTGTTTAATTAATAATTAACTATTTGTCCTCAAGACATACGAATGAAATATATAGTAAAGGATGTTTAATGAAACTACTCTTTAATGGGACCAGCAAAAGTGGGGGTTCATTTCGGCCCAGAAGAGGTGAAAAAAAACAAAACATGACACGTTTTCAATATGCATATAAATAATTTAAAATGACGATAAATTATTTTTAAAAATCAAAAAACATTCGTCAAAATTTATTGTGATTAATTTCGACGGATCAACCGCCATCATGAGACTACAATTAACAATGAAATGCTCTGTGTAAAGCATTGTTGATCGAATTGTTTGATTATAAAACCAATGTCCAAACACCATGTTCTTCAACTTCATTGAAAGTATTTTCATGATTTAAATGACATAATGATTATATAAACATTGCTTTGATATATAAACGCGAGTATATCATTGTTAATTCAGTCTGATGATGACGGTTGATCCGTCGAAATTAATCACAATAAATTTTGACGAACGTTTTCATTATTAAATATCTTTTAAACAAAAAACTTTAGAATATCCAACGTTGATAAGAACCATTTGGTTGAAGAAGAATATGGTAAGGAAGAATACTTAAATTTCCATCGGCAGTTATGAAGTAATCGAATCAGCCGCAAGAGGTATCTGTTACTGATACAAGAAGAATGACCGTAATAAGTTTAAATTAATATATTTCCTAAAAGAAATTAAATAATTAATGTCAAATTTCAAAGAAATGCATTAAAAACTATTACAAAAGCATCAGAAACAATAAAGCTTTGGGCCGCGTTTCTCGCCAAATCAATATTTGTGGCCATTACGAGGACCGTTTCTAGTTCTCTTGCGTCCTGAATCTTACGGATCTCGGAAAGACTAGTTGATCCAGATTGTGTCAATTGTGCAGTATATCTTTAGAGAGCAACCGGAAACGCGTTCTTGTCTCTCCTTTGCTGGACATCGACACGCGACGACTTTATGTCGCTCGGTATGGTCAACAAGCGACACGATTTTATCGCCGAACCGCTGTGACTCGTTCGCGAAATCATTCTTATTATTCGAGTATTCGCTCTTTGATGATAAATATTAGAATCATTGTTTTTGTGAAAGAAGTTGTGTTGAGATCTTCCGATGATTTTGACATGATCAAATTACAGAATAAAAATGAAGACTTATTTTTTTTTTATTGATTTTTATTTATAAAACTTTTTTTCGGTGATTCCTCTTTTTAACATTTCATTAAAACAACCAACGATCTAATAGATAAGACTGTCGCAGTAATCACAAATTTTATCATGTTAAAAATTATTTTTTTTAACTTAAGTTATAAATTAATTTTATTATTTTTAGAATATTTTTTATTTTAACCTTAACTGTTCTTCAAGTTTGGTCAACCATTTCAAATTTCCGCACCATAGCTATATTATTGATTGAATACTTAATACTAACGAATGGACTTTACAGTATGTATACTAATTAATTACGTCACATTTTCGTAATGTAAAGTAATAAATTTAAAAAAAGTAATAAAGTAATAAATTTATATATATATATATATATATATATATATATATATATATATATATATACCATTTAAATTATATTGATTAATGTTACGAAAATCTTTAAATAAATGTTTTAATAATCCTCACTTTTATTTTAATTATTAAAATTTAATTTCAGAGATATTAAATGCCAATCGATATTAATTTAGAAAATTGAGAGGATAAATTTCAATAAATTCACAAAAAAGAAATGATCTAAAATGACTCAAACAGTTTCATCAATAAATCGATATATCGATTCTGTCTCAACAGTAAAATTTAATAAAATAAAATCAATAATCATTTGATAAGAAATAAAATTATTTAAATATTCATTTGATTAATAAATATTTAAATAAATTTTATTTATTTTATTTGAAGAAATACTTTATTGTTAATCACATTAATATAAAATACTATAAGATAAATAAATAATTTTTTAAAAATATTTGTTTGAAAAATTAATTTTTAATGAAAGAGAATATCGTTATTTTAAATTTTTATTTTTAGAAAATATGTTTTGTATTAACAGATATCGCCAAATAGTCTCACTGATACTATTTAAATAATATCACCAAAATTTTTTTAAGATGATTTTACTATTTGGGTCGTGGTACTATTTGGTGCTTTCAATTTCCATTAACAAAAATATTAAAATATGAATAAAAAAAATATAACAAATATCAATTATAATTTATTCATTAACGACATCCAAACATTCTACATCATCATTATCATCTAAACAGTCTACATCCTGATCATCTACATCTTCCCCGGAAATAGACTCGTAGGGAAGTCGTTCAATCTGGTTTGAAACAGCCCAAGCCTCGCAAAACTTTCTGACATACACATATATCTCATATATTCATATATCTCCTGCTAGTAGATAAGGTGTTAATCCCCCTGAAATCACGATCATTTCAACATTTATCTTAATACAATGTTCTTTTACTTGTAGGCCTAAATGAACTCGACACGAATCCCAAATAGTACACTTACCGTTGCTTAAATCAATCAAAGGAAACATATGGTAGATCCATTTTATAATTAATTCTTGGTTAACCCAGGATTTTGATTGAGTAGTATGCAAGATACGATTTGGTTTACAAATAGGACTTCCATCCTGTCCTTTATGGACTACCAAAGGCATTGCTTTCCTACCATCTGTCCAAATAGAAATCAGTGATGTTACTCTCATTGAACTAAAACCAGTTGATTTCATTACTACATGGCGTGCCCCGGAGTAAATCCACAGTATTTGTTCTGGCATCCTGAAAAAATACTGCAGTTTCATCCATCATCCATTTTTAATATTTAAATAAGAAACACGCTTTTTATAAATATTTCATATAATTAACAGCACTTAAATTATGTCAGAGTCTCACAATGTTGTTAAATTGGTAGATCGCCTAAGTAGAAATCCATTTCTCTTCATAAACCCTGTTTCATAAACCCAATTTCCAGTAGCCTTTAATTTAATATTAAACTCCTTACTCAATGCCCTAAACTCTTTTCTGCCCTATCAGAAATATACATCCGACTAACTTTCATTTTTCTTATTCTAAGATTAATTATCTCATCGCAAATAATTTGTTCTATAGTTCCCAAAATGGTTTTCTTTCCTGCTTCCAACGCTCTTTACATTGATGGTTTTTGATTAGCAAGTTTGTCTTTGTTTCTAAACCACTGTTGAAACATAGAATAATCATATATTTCCCCGTTTTTAACTTCGAAATGCTGTTTTGCAGAATAACAAGTTTTGTCTTGCAACATAAACTCGATTACTTCTTTTTTGAAAGCGATTGTAAACGATCGTTTGGCCATAAGAATTTTTAAAATGGAATATTTATTAATATAAAAACAATTTAATTAAATGATTTTAAAAATTAATGATTTTTTTCAAGTGATTTTTAAAAACTTAAATAGTGAGACTAATAGGGTCGTGATACTATATTGGTTGGTGGTACTAATGGCGATATCCGTTAAAAAGTATCATCAGTTCTGAATTTTTATCAATTGTTATTGCTTATATAGTACGCAGACCATTATATCATTTATGTCTTCAGTTAAAATACTTTAGTGCTATTATAACTCCAACATATTCCTTTTCTGAAGGAGCAAAATAGTTTAAAAGTTTTCTAGAGACACATGCTCAAGTAGGAGTTAAAATTAAAATATTATTTTCAAACAACAAAATATCCAATTATTTTTCTAATATAACTAAAACACTATTGAGAATGAAAGCTGATCTAGTTTTCCAATCACCTCCTTACTAGAATTGTTGAATATATTCAATTAAGTAAAAATATCGGGATAACATATCATAAATTGAAGTGTCATCGAAATTCTTGGAAATGACATAACAGTGATTTTCGGGTTTTAATTAGTAACTTTGATTATAATTATGAAATGATAATTATTGAAGCACTATTAATTAAGTTTGTGAAACTAAATTTAAACTTACAAAAGGATTCATCCAATCATATTAAAGAACTTTAACGTAAGACATGAATGGCGTATTAGTCTTTAATTATATAAACAGTTGCAGTTGATTAGAATGTAGAACTGATGATGCCATAAAGCAAAACAGGGTTTCTAAAAATTAAAATTGTAAATGGTTTATTCTCTTTTATTATTAAGTCTGCAAATTAATTAATCAGATGTCAAATTTTAAATACAGTTAGTATTTAAAATATAAAGTAGAAATGTTTATGAATTTGCAATGATAAATTATTTTATATTGTTAATAGAAATATTTATATATAAATAAAAATGAACATATTTTTTTATTTTAGAAAGATGGTTTCATCCTTCCCGATATTCAATACCCTTGCGTATCCTCTTTTACCACCCGAAGATACCATTTTTGCTAATCCCAAAACCATCAAAGAATCAACAAATTCTTCTCCCACGTCTTTACAACATAAAGATTCTCGATGGTTAACACTGGAAATTTGTCGGGAACATTTAAGAAACCGTTGTTCAAGAAACGAAATGGAATGCAAATTTGCTCATCCACCAAAATATCATCCTCTGGAAATTCACAATGGTCGTGTTATTTGCTGTTACGATTTTATAAAAGTAAAACCTATTGATTTTGAATTAAAATAAATAATTTTCTTCAAAACAAAAAGGGAAAATGCAACCGAAAATTTCCACCATGTAAATATCTCCATCCACCGCAACATTTGAAGGAACAGTTGGTGCAAAACGGCAGAAAAAATCTTTTGATAAAAAATATTCAACAAAACATTCTTCAAAATCAGTTGCAAAATAATTCATTTTATGGACCATTTTCGCCTCTACAAATAAAAGTATCAAATATCTATCAAAATCCCCAACATTCGGTAATTTAATTAATTTTTTTCTTTCATTTTGATTGATAATAAATATTTTCTTTTTCTTCAATCTTTTTGCCCGAAGATAATGAGAATGATTTTTTCTATTTTTTGTTTTTTTTCAGAATCAAGTTTCAATTTTAATAAAATCCTTTTATTCAATAATTAAATTTTAAAAACTATTTTTATTTTTAATTTATTTATTTATATTGGATTTTTTTCCAAATATTTTTTTGTATGTAATTAAAATTTTATTTATTTATTTATCAATTATTATTAGTAATTTTGATTTTTTTTTAAATTTATTTGTCACGAAAATATTTTTATATTAAAATAAACGAACATGTAAATAAATTAATTGAAATGAATTCACATTTTTTTCTAATTATCAAATATATTTAAAGCAATAATTGATTTTTGAATTTTTTTAAAGTGAAATGCAATTTTTGAAAAATATATTTATTTTTTTAAATAAAAACACAGTTAAAACAGAAATCTTTGAAAATAAATTTCTTTTGGTAAAATAGAAATATTTTAAATAATGTTTGTTGTTTCTCGTTCGACAAGATCATACTTCATATATACCATCGATGTTTCAACATATGAGCGACATGTCCCTTAATCAATATTTCTTGCTCTAAGGATGGCCGTTTTACATTCAGTACTGAATAGTTTGGCGCTAGCCAAACCGTTTACCTTTCGGTTAAAAGAAAACTGTATTCATAAATTTAAACTTGCATATTTAATTACACAAAAACGTTGTTAATTTTTAAGATCCATTTCCCGATCATTATACCAAATACTCCTATTTAAAATACAATTTTATTAATATAAATATAAGCATACGTTATTTTATATAATAAATCGAAGATGAATAACTAAGCGTCTGGTAGACTGAGTTAGTTTGTCAGTTTCAAATTGATTGAAATGGCTCACTCTAATTGGTCAGCTAATCAGAATGAACTTTGTCAGAGATTTTAAATGTCAAGTGATTTTTTATTTCAATTTTCTGTTTGGCTTAGTTACAATTTTATGAACATTGAATTTAAATTTGTCTGAATGAGCTTACGATCTTATGAACATCGAGTTATTTTAAACGAGCTTGTGTTTGTGAATAGGAAATTTTCGAATCATCTGAAGTTTATCTGTTTATTATTTTACTGTTAAAAAATTGTTAATGGAGTCCATTTGAAAAAAATTTTTCGACAGAAATATTAAGTATATTGTTACAAATATATGAATTACACATTATTGTTATTATATGAATATTTTTCTTCGTATTTTTTTCCTCATAATGACTGTGCCCTATCTAACGCATTTCTTCTCTAGAATTTTTATAGGTCAACCAGATTTTGTCACTAATGATGATTTGATCAATAACAGGATCACTGGCTACTGGAAAAAAAGGCAAACAGTAAAACGAGCAATTTTGTCGTTCTCACTTTACTTTTATATTCTCTGATAGTCAATACAATAAATTTTTATATTTATTTCTATTTTTTATATGTTTCTTGTATAATTAAGATAATTAAGGTCTAGTTTTGCTATTAGTTAACTATTAGTTTTATTTCCTGATATTATTTCCGTTGGAAAATCTTTACTTGAAGAATTTTGTATTTTTCTTGCAGCATCAGATGCTATTAACCTCTTTTTATATTCATAAAGCAAAAGTCTAATGATTTCAAGTTTAACATTTTCCTTTTAAACAAGCAAAACAAAAGCTTTTGAGAATAATATTGAATTTACAGCAAATTCTTATAATTCCATTTTAATTGATGTTACAGGATAGGCGATAATTACGTTTTCCCGTAGGTAATATTTTACAAATATTGAAATAAGGAATGTTTGTATAAAACCTTAATATGAAATACTTGGTACAAATGATAATTATTACGATGGAATTCGTCATTTGATGATCAACTTTCCTAAATAATTGTCATTTCCTAACATCACTTCAGAAAGATACTATGGATAAAATTAATATTAATTATTTATTTGTAAAGACATAAGTCACTTTCCCAAATGAAAAATCGTGATTTGTAAATGATTCTTTAATTTTTATACCAAATATTTAATTATCCTGAGATAAAAATACAAATATTTCTTCTCCAGAGTTTGGATCTTTATTTTCCTAAGCCTTTTAAAACGTAAACCCTTAAAAAAAGTGACTTTACACAAATGTATAAATAAACGGCTTTTATATTTAGTTTTTAAATGGTTTAATCCAATTGTTCATCACTAAAATCAATTTAATATAAAATAATTAATAAAATGTGAAATGGAGAAAAATTAATTTTTTAATCAATATCGAAATAGAAACGGAAATTTGTCGATGATACAGAAATCGAATAAAATCAATAAATCAATATTCTCCCAACGGGAGCAATTTGTCAGAGAACATCAAGTAGGAAATGAATCAAAATGACTTTCATAAATAAAAAGTAATATCCGGTCTGAATCTGAATGGAAATTTTGAATGATCTTAGAAATATTTAGATTTTACAAGAAATATTTAGTTCAAAAAAATAATATTTGTCTAAACTAAGGTCTCCAATTTGTTACAGACTTGTGTAACTCTTTTTGAACAATCTTTTCAAAATATTCATTTATCATCGTTGATTTTGGAAACCCGGCCATCGTCCTCGCACTTTGAAAGCATGAATAATTTTCTGTTATATTGGACTTTCTTATTCTATTCGATTATTACTGTTTCAGAATTTTAAATAATTTCCTATTTACATTTTGATATTTTATTTATAATTCAAATGTTTCTCTTTTTCTCTCCTTGTCTTAAAAATCAACCAGATTCAAATGTATCATTTCAAACTTGAACTTTAAAACTTTTTAATTGTAAATATTGCTGAATTGCTTGCTATTTTTTGTATGTATATAATGGAAATAGATGGAAATATGAAAATGTCTGAAAAATTAATTAACTAATTGTACAAAAATATTTTACAAAATTAATAATTAAATAATAAAGAGCCAAAACCAAATAATTCTGATTGGTCGACCAATCAGAACAAGCTTCGTCAGATAGTAAATTTAAAAAATCACTTTTTCTATTTTTGATTTTTCACTGACGAAATATATTTTAATCGAGTTTATTTGAAACGAATTATTAATTTGTTAAAACTTCCTTTGAATCTGAATATTTGAAGAAGAAAATTATTCAAGCCTAAAATGTATTAAATTAAAACGTTTACCATGTTTATTTTAATTTTTGAAAAATATTATTTATGTTAGAAATTAACCTATTACTTATTAAATTTAAATTTTATTTGTTGATTAAATTATCATTAATTTAAAAATGTAAATTCTGTTTGAAAGATTAGTTATCGCAAATACAATTGTAAAAAAATAAAGGATTCGTCCCTCAGTCTCCAAGGAAGCGAATCAGTTATTTTTTACTATAAAAAAAGACAGAACTAAACAGGTTTACCAAACCAAATACTGTTTGAATGATCTCAAGAATATAAGATCAACAAATAAATACAAGTCTCGTTTAACAACTAACTTTTTAATTCTTAAAACAATTACTCACAGGTTTACAAGTCGTTAGATATTCTTAACATAGAATTGAAGCGAATCTTAGACCGTGGTCATTCAAAATATTGGCCAAAAGTCGGTAATTGTCCCTATTGGATTCTTGCTCACAAGACATTATAACGAACACCAAAATTTATTTCTATAACAATTTGAATTTTTTAAACAAATATTTTTGAGGAACTTTTGTACTTTCTTTTTTTTTTACACAACCAATATAAATAAAAATAGATATAAATAAAAATATGNNNNGTATATTTTTACAAATTAAAATTCAATATTTCCTTAATAAAAAATATAGTGAATTAAAATTTTGTCACAAAGATTTTGTTGCGTCTTTTATTAATTTTTCAATTTTATGGAACATTTAAATTTTCCTGTTTCTCAATTACATTTTTCAAAAAAAATTAAAAATCGCATTTTTTATTTAAGTGGATTTAATGGTTCTACAATTATTTTTTACTTTCAATTTTAATTTCCAAAAATTATAATTACATTTTCAAAAAAAAATTATAACTACATTTTACAAAATAAATTATAATTACATTTTACA
>MQRK01240537.1:0-11734 GCA_001938485.1 Girardia tigrina | reverse complement strand
TTATGACTGAGAGCTTGTTAATAAATCGCAAAAAATCATTATAAAATTAATTAAAGACAATTTTGATTTTTGTCTAATCATTGAAAATTTCGATATATAATTAACTAAAATTGGTGTCACTGGTTATAGACAAAAATATATAGTCGTTCAAAATACTCAAGCTGCAACATAACATGATTAATTTGTTAAATGAATAAGTCTACCCAGCTGAAAATCTGAACAATATCATTGCTGCAATTGGTTAAGAGAATTCTGAGAGAATAGAATATTTATATTTTTCTTGCTGCATAAAATTTATCAGATGCATTTGGACTGGTGTATGGTGACTGATTCAGACATTTTTTATCACAGTCAATACACAGACTTTCGATTTAGTCGTGGGGTCAGTGTGACCATGGTTGTGACACGAGAGGATACTGGGTCAATTCGCTGACTGCTTCATTTGAAGTTTAGCGTTTCACGACTCGCAAATAATTGTCATTGCTTAATAGAAAAAATATTAGTTGTACATTTACAAGAAATTTATACTTTGCATATTACAAAAAGGTGTTTAAACAATTTATAATTGCAGAAGATCTGTCAGTATATACTCAATACATCAGAAGATTCGTCAACCTCTGTAATTATTCTAGACTCATTTAATACAGATTTGATAATAAATATTGCAGAATGTTGATTGGACTACTTATTTTGATTATATTATTACAAATGCCAGAAAACCACGTTTCTTTTTCGATGGAAGTCTGTTAAGGGTCGTCAATAAGGTAATTAAAAACTTTATTTCTCATTAAAGACGGTCTTTCATTTGAAACAGAAAACAAAAAATCTTGAAATTGGACATCACACCGGTCCAATGAAATCCGATGTCATTTATAGCGGAGGGTCAGTGGATATCTTCTCTAAATGGATTGGAGCCACAGGAAAAGATGTTTTGTATTTTGGAGATCATATATTCGGTGATATTCTGAAATCCAAAAAAATCGTTGGTTGGAAGACTTGCTTGATAGTGCCAGAATTAGAAAATGAGATTTACGTTTGGAAACACAAAGGCGAACTGTTTGATGAACTACAAAACTTGAATTGCCAACTGGCTGAAACATATCGTAATCTTGATCTTGAGTCATCAGAATCTCCAGACGTCGATGGAGTGAAGCAAAAGATACACGTAAGAATTTCGATTTTGTAATTGAAACAGTGCTAGTGATTTATTTAATGATTTGTTAATCTTTGCTATAATCCCTTCGATAAATTTTCTATTAGTATAATTTTCAGTTCATTTTTTTCCATTTCTATTTATTAAACGTAAAAAAAGTATGACGTATTTGAATTGATTCATTATTATTGGGGAAACTGAAGGTCCAATTGACTTTCAAATAATCAAACTCGTAATAAGGTATAATTAGTCTTCATAAAAATAAAAAGCCAATGAAGTGAGGATTGACTGATTGATAGCTCTTTCTTGATTCGGTGGGTCGTGGTGCATTGCCGTACTTAGTTTGTGGAGTGGTTTGTCTGGTTAATTCCATTAACGAACGAGACTCTCACCTGCTAAATAATACATTTGTGTTAGATCACAAATGCTGACTTCTTAGAGGAATAAATAGCGTTTAGCTAAATGAAATGGAGTAATAACAGGTCTGTGATGCCCTTAGATGTCCGTTAGTAGCGAAATGAGTGGAATGAAAGAACTTAAGATACTAAGTTATGAATAACATCAAGTCTTATTATCCAGAGCTAATACAAAGTCCATTTATTCTTATTAAATGATTTCCAACGAAAATTTTTCAAATTCTGGTTGACTAAAAAATATTTTTTTTGTACAAATAACAGAAACAAAAATAAGAATTGAAACCATGTTCTATAATCTGTTCGCCACATGAATTTATACAATTAATTTACATCATATCTTTGAATAACTTCTGTGGAACAACTTGGAGGGCTAAGAACAATTTAGTTTAGTACATGAATTCGGTTTTGGAAAGCGATAATCATCTATTTTTAAAGAGTGTATTAATAAAAATTGGTCAACTCTTGTGTCCCCTTTATTAAAACTAATTTGCTCTACTGTCGCATAAATCCAGTGAGAATAAAGTTATAATGTGTCGTGTGGTTTCATCGTTGAGTATGTGGCAATAATTTGTACAAAATTAGTTTGATAAATTAATCCCAGCAATATTCATACACAACACAGGCGTTTTTGTCATTCATTCATTAAGTCGTTAATTGGAACTCATAAATTCAGTCCTGACATTTTCTAATTTAAAAAAGCATGTATCTTTTCTTTCTAACTTTTTCCCCATAATTTTGACACACCGAATATTATAATTATTTTAACGATGTTCACAGCGTATAAATAACAGACTTTCACGCAAAACGATTCGTATAAACTGGCTTATATTTTTATTTAAAACAAATGAACGCCATTTTAAAATATTTTTCGACGGTTTAACCATCATCATCAGATCACTGATTATGTTCTTTTTTATTGCTTTTATATAAGAAATGAATGATTATGTAATCACTTACGTAAGTCTATTCGAAAACTAAATAATTCTATCTTCAAATCATCTAATATTATTTTAAATTTAAAAAGTATCTCTCAATCATTTAAAGTTGAGAATATGTTTTGCAATAAATTACATACTTCTTCAGGTTTGTGTTCGGAAATTGTTTATTAATACACATGCAATGAGTGCAATGCCACATACATCACAGAGACTACAGTCATCTCTGCAAACGAGTCCAAGAACACAGTCAAAGAGGGGGAAAGAGTAATATTGCTGAGCATAAAAACATGTAAATGTAATATGAGCATAATTGATTTTAAGATTTTGTGCAAGCATTTTAAAAATTATTGGGAGAGAGTGCCATGTGAAGCATTGTTGATAAGATCATGTGATCCAAAAATCAATGTTCAAACAGCACTCTCAACTAATTTGTTAAGAGTTTTCGATTAGACTTACGTAATTTATTTACATAATCGTTCATTTCTTATATAAAAGCAATAAAAAAGAACATAATCAGTGATGACGGTTAAACCGTCGAAATATATTATCAAAAAAATATTTTTAAATGGCGTTCATTTTTTTAATAAAAAATTGCCATCTTTTTTAAAGTTTATATATATTTTTATATGACTAACAGTTTTGTAATAAAATGTTTTCATTCAAGATTTAGGTTTTGCAAGTGACGTAAAAGTAACGTATAAACTGGTTTTTATGTTGTTGCAATTCTGTTTATCGTTTCTTTAACTTGTTTTTATCAGATATTATCAGATTTGTATATAAATTTTCTATATATTTATTTTTGTTTTTAAAATACTGCGAATTATTATTTCTAAAATCTGGTGTTAGAAATACTTATTTTGGGAACACTCTTAGTAATGGGAGCAAATTTATAGTTTTGCTTTGGTGGGTTACTAAAAAAATGAAGTTATTACCTCAATAATCTCAAGGTAAAGGAACTCTTTCAAAATAGTAAATCTGGGATCAGTGGACTAGCAACATTACTGTTGCATGTAGGACCGGAATAAATATTTCCCATGGTTACTGACTTGCCTATCATTGATCGACTTGAAGGGGAAATATTCAATTAACAATGAGTGTCCTGGTTGCATATTTTACATTTAATTAAACTAGTATTTGAACTTGGGAATATGAAACTGTTTCACCATTAATTTGCTTTTGAGAATTTTACAACAGAAATAATTTCTAGGAATCTATGGAAAATAGTAAATAAAAATATTTGTTCATATTCACCGATTTCTGCTCTCGTTATTTAATTCGACTGTACCGGAATTTAACAAACATATTCAGCTCTTGTTTGATTCATTAATAACTTTTATTTGTTTTATTCTCGGAGGAAAATTAACATTGGATTTACAATTTTAGTACTACTGCAAAAATTTTAGAACAACTTTTT
The DNA here is from genome assembly GCA_001938485.1 of Girardia tigrina. Taxonomy (NCBI): domain Eukaryota; kingdom Metazoa; phylum Platyhelminthes; order Tricladida; family Dugesiidae; genus Girardia; species Girardia tigrina. The sequence goes on along the minus strand of MQRK01240537.1, from coordinate 7,813 downwards.
CAAAGGCAGGCTTTTAGTAATCGGCTGAACTAAAACATTGGAATGTAACAACTAGAAATAAATTCATAACTAATAAATCAAAAAATTAATTTTTTTATATCCATTATTTGTGCAGACAGAAATCTTCTTTCCCAACAAAGATTTTATAATTTAAAAAATTTCAATTAAAAAAACATTAAAAATTAATATAAACTAATTTAATTTATAAATAGATATCTTGTAATTAATACTTTTTTATAACTCTGAATTTTCCGTTTTTTTCCATTTTGGGAACTTAAAAAGATTTTTTTCGATCAAATATTTACATAATCATTTATTGTCATCGAGAATGAGTAAGAATGCAAAGTTTGAAGAAAATCGATTGAGTAGAAAGCCTTCAAAAACAGGTTTCTAAATTCCATGGATACATATATATACCTATATAGAAATTAAGTTAATAAAAAGAATGGAAAAACAACGGACACTTTTATGAAAGAATCGTAAAGATAAATAAACTGTTTTTTAATAAGGAACACACTGTTATTAATACTACTGTTATAATTACTTTACGGGTACATTATCACTAGGTGGCATCGATTAGAACTAGGTATATTAACAACCTTCCTTTAAGAATTATTATACCATTATATAACAGTTGGTCATGATCAAAATATCTTAATTTTACTGATTATCTAAATGATCAACTCTATTTTCCCAATTACACTTATTGTTACTAATACCTTTAAATTCGTCGTATTTTTTACTGAAACTTTTCTGAATGTTGCTATAGATTAATTTATTTCTCATTAACAAAGTTTACTCGTATATTTCTTTAGCCGGTCTCATCATCAAGGTCTTGTTTAACCATATTATTTATTGGTAGCTGATGTTTTGTACTGTTAATTCATTTTATCCTTCTGATCTATTTTCAATTTCAATTTCTATTTTTCTTAAATTGATATTAATCCCAATTGTAAATCGATAAACAAAATACTTTTTCCGTAGTTTACGAGCTTATGTTTCTAATTTCTAACATGGTGGATTGGCAAGACCGAGTCGGAAATATTGGTGGAACAACATGTTTTTGATATTAAAAAATTACTTCGTCAAAAAATTATAGATTTTTTGTTATTTCTATTTTAGGTTTTCTTAAAAATATAATTAGAGAAACGTAAAAACATTGTAGAAAGAGACCAAACATTACAAAAATAATAATAAATATTGTTAAAAAATAGTTAGAACAAGTCTCAACACTAATTGACTCTCCTTTTTATAATAATTTTTATTTTAAATTAAATTAATTTATTCTTAACAATAAATAATAACAAGATCAAATTAGAAGATTAATTGTCAAAAATAATAAATTCCATTTATATTTCGGATAGTTAATTAGTAATTTATTTCTTATTTTCATTACTGTAAATATGTTTAAGTGATCATTGAAAAAAGTTCATCCGAATAACATTGCTACCATAAAAATCCTTTATAAATTTCAAGAATATTTCTCCACATTTTTGCATTTATTGCTGTGGCATTACGTTTACCTTTATTTGGTATGAAGTCAGCAATTTTATCAAAAAATAATGAGGAAAATTAAATTTACTGTTATTGAAATGTTTGCCCTTGTACTCTTTTTGTAGAGATATTATGTCAGCATGATTTTTTCATATTTTTAACTATTTTTCCTTCTTCAAATCTCTGTACACTGATTGATATTAGAAAAATATTTTCTCCACATATTTTTATAGAAACTAACTTTTTCATTCCCAACATATAGTCACCAATTCTTTTCTTTAATATATTGATCAGCAAAGTTTCCTCTAACCGAATTTGTTTTGATAATAATGATATTTACATGAGGTAATTTAGGAAATGGCGAGAATAATGGAGGACGCCTATGGTCAATTTGGAAGTCTATTTCGATGCGGTTAGTTGTTTTTAATTCATTTTAATTTACTACTCTAATATCATCGTTTAGGAAGCAGACAAACTTTTTTTTCTGACCAGGTCTTTCGATATGCTGATTTATACACTACATCGTGTCTAAATCTCATGTATTACCCGATGTCATACATGTTCCGTGCCCCGTTCATGCTGATGCCACACGAATCAACGGTGTCCCATGTGGATTCCAACGAAAACATGTCAGCGACTCTACCTCCAATTGGTCTAAGACGAAGAAGTCACGATATGAGTTCCATGTGCAATAACTTTCAAAGTTTTAAAATCCGAGGTAAAATTTTATCATTGTTTTCTATTTATAATTAATTATTAAAAGTAATTAAATCCAACCTGAACATTTAATGATTAATGCCTTAGAATTGTTTAATTCTTTGCTTTTTTATTTTATAATTATCGAGTGATAATAGCAGTAGCAACAAGTAAAGTAGTAACATATTATAATTAACCATTTCCAGCCAATTGATGCCATATGGCAACATATTCGAAAAATTAAATTACAGTTACCTCTTTTACCAAATTTAAATTTTACACATAGTATTAGTTTCTAAAAAGTCTAATAGATGACACTACATATATTAGAATGCAAAAAAACGCGATTCTCTAGAAATAAAACAAAAAAATATTTTTTTCAAAAATAATAATTTGGACTGGAAATGGTTAAAAAAGGTAATTAAAAAGACATAATTTTTATAAATATTAAATTAATGCTAACGTTTTTATTCTGAATGTTTAATATATGTATTTGGGGCTGTGAATGTGCCGATGATTTGACATTATTGATAAATATTTTATAATTGATAATTTTATAGAAATTCCAACAGATAATGTAAAGAAAATGAAGAAACAGAAGAAATGTTTTCTAAAATTTGGATTTTGGAGAAACTAATACGACAATGATTTTTATTTTAATAAACTTTATATTTCACAGTTCATACTTCAAATGACAAAATAGCTCTTTTAATTGTGAATAATTGTAAATTTCGCTCTTCAATTTTAAAGTGTAATTATACAAACAATAGTATGATTTGGTGTGATTTCCAAAACGTGTAGTGGAAGCAAAAGAACTTCTCTTTCAAGTACTTACAAACATTACAAAAATAATAATAAATTTTGTTAGAAAAATAGTTAGAACAAGTCTCAACACTAATTGACTCCCCTTTTTATAATAATTTTTATAGTAAATGTGAGACTTTGTGCTGTCATGGATCAATATCCCTTGGCTTTGAATACGTGGTATATTTTGATGTAAACCTTATTTACTCAACACATATGTAGTATATAAGGCTTCTTATCTGACCCCTTGTTCCTTTTCAGCATTTATAGTCAATTAAACCTTTTCAGTCTTATAAGACACGTATCTGATTTTCTAAGAGTTTCAATCTTGGTTCATTCATGACTTTACACATGTCTCCAGCTGTTAATCACACCTCCATTTGCATTTTGTTGACACAGACCCTATTTCTCATCTATTTGACAAATCTTTACAGTAATCGTTGTGATTGACAACGGGTCGGTTGATGAAAATATTGATCTGAAATCGGAAGACGATTACCCGTCTGAAGTTCATTAAGTTAATGGGATACCAAAAACACAGATTGAAAAACTTGAGAAATTTTTACAAGGCCACATCCCATTCGTTTCAGCCAATTATCCGGATATTTGATAGTAGTCTTCACGAAATGTTCTTTAAGACGGTTTTAGTACAAGTCGGGTCTCCAAAAGTGAGGCACAGTGTTATTGCGATCGAAATTTCCATTTTATAATTTGGAATATTAATCTTGTACGATTCTATGATCCAAAGCATTCTCTTAATTCATGGTGAAAATGCGTCAAGCTGCTTCGGTAGATTTGTGACCATGAAAGAGCAAAATGAGCAAGTTTCGAGTTTAAAGATTTTTGCATCTTTGGAATTTATATTTTTGTAGCCTAAAATTAAAGTAAAATTAAATTAATTAGAAAATGATGATAACATCATTTATAAACCCAAAAGCGCTTAAATGATTATTTACAATTTTTCGAAATATCAAAAAATGATCACGTAAAAAATGTGGGAGCTCGTGTAAAAACACAATATATATGGAAGGAATAATAATAATATAATCTCTTACGGAAAGTTAACATCCTCGATTTATGGTTCATCCTATCTTAATAAGAATACTTCTCACTAATTATATGTAGGCTAGACACTACGAACCCCTATTAATATGTGTCTATGTGATGTGTGGGTACAAACGGTACTGTCAACCACTAAGACTTTTAGATTAATTTTACTCTCCTAAGGTAACATAGTCATTCATTTCACATATATATGATGTGTATTTTTTTTCAATATATTGAATTTCCCTTTCAATATGTTTTAACTATGTCGATATTTGTTAATTATGTCGGCTTGTTAAATTTTTAACGCATGAAAATGACGAAAAAATTATTATATTCAATATTCTAAAAAATTTTATTTGTTCTTTTCTATATTTAAATTATTGTAATGCTTCTTTTTTAAAAATTTTATTGATATGTAATTTTATTTCAATTGGATTAAATTATTTTGCAAACGGATTAAATTAAAGTACAAACCCTGCAACACTGCAATGCCTCCTTCATATGTCATCTATTAACTAAATATGCAAACAGACAAGTGTGTTGAAATTATAATATAACCACCTCAGCTGAACAATCGAGTATACCAACTGAGGTAGCTGGTATGCACAAATTGATCTTTGCAAGGAATGAAAATTTTGGATATCGGTATTCATTAAGTTTTCATCATTGTATAGGGAAAACAGATTCAGGAACTCACTTCTCCCTTTTATAACGCAGTAATTCATCAGAAGAGTTTTAGACATTTACTGTGTCTGAGTCAGACTCTATTAGCTTAAGACGCTTGTCATTTAGTTTACTTAGAGTTCTATTGTCAATGTCATCGCAATCACTTGCAACTGTCTCCATGTGCTAATTGGGAATTTATACTTCTATTTTTTGTTCAATACGTAACCAGGTTCGTTCTTTTACAACTTTTGACTAACACGTGGATCTAATTCTGTTGGAACTTGCAGTATTTCAATACTTGTCATGGCAGATACACGTTTATTCAAGTTATTAATAGATGCTGCCTTAAATCTAGCTATGTAATCCACACAGTCATATATTTTGTCTGTGATGAAAGAAGCGGCAACATGCAGCTACATAAAACATAATCTGGACTACCAAGCAGAACTTTGGCTTGACAGAATAATTTCAAACCGTGATACATTTTGAAATCTTCTCCCATTCCAAATCTGTCACTTTAGATGCTTTGAATTGCTTTGTTTCATGTAAATAGTTAGTGCTTTTATGGCCTGCAGAAGACTCTGAAGTATTGTCAAAATACTGTTCCATCGTATTCGTATATCTGACTGCAGCCTACACAATGAGGAATTAATGCAATTTGAATTTTGCAATTCAGCTGTGTTTGCAGCTCTGTTTAAAACGAGAGAAGATTTTTCGACATTTTTAAAATCAATGGTCTGGAATCGGCGACTTCAAATCCATGAAAGATGTTCAGCTGTATGATATTAGACCAACACGGAATATGAGCAAAATCAGTTTTATTAACGACAGAAACCATGTCTCCTGGAACAGTTTATATAACCCAGCAATATTATTGGAATAGTGACATTTGACAACTTTATGACAATGACGAACAACACTTTTCAATTTCCAGTCGTCGGTAATTCAATGACAAGTGATATCCCAATAACATTCTTTGCATAGAGATGTCTTAAAATCACAAGTCAGTGCAATTCAATTTGCATTTTCACCGATTTTTTAACAATATGAATATCACTGTTATACATGTCATTCTACAGTTTTTCAACAGTGCCACGGGAAGGCAGCTTGTATTCATTCTTTTACAGTGCTGTTCGAAATACTTTCAGAAGTAAATCGTTGTCGACTATTGGTATTGGTCTGCTACTACTAGCAATTCGAATTCACAAGTACCACTTAAATATCACACTGTAAAGTAACTCTGACTGGACGATCTATTGAAAGACAAAAGTGACTTAAAGTACCCTTCTTCGAAGTCGATGTTGTTGACGTAGACTGCCTCAGTGGAAATTTTTGATATCGATCCGAAGTTTTATGACTGAGATAATAAAAGGTCAAAACTTTGAAGTGAAATCGAGATAAGTTGACTTGAATTAGGCACTTACGGAATGGTTCCTTCAGAATATGATTGTGGTACATTCTATATTGATTGTAAGTGATATATTGATTGATTAATCAATCGTTAGAACTTGCAGCTCTAATAAAAACACAATGATGACGGTAAAACAGTCGAAATATACTTTAATAAAATAAATGTTTGAAAGACGTGGTTTCTTTTGTTAAAGAAGATTACAATTGTTTTTTTAATTTAATTATAATAATAAAGTTTGAAGTTTATTTGTTTTTCTTAATCTGATATTTTCAATTTGCATTTTCCAAATTTTATGAAAATTAACAAAGACGCGCATGACAAATAATTAAATCAAACAGTTTTAAATTTCAAGAATATTTTACATTTTTCGACGTCAACATCATTTAATATTCGAATTTCAACATGAAATTATTCAGTTAAAATACCATTTCGATTTACGAATACAATTGGCATTTATTTATGCTTTATTGGCTTTATAGAGAGTTATAATTGAATAATTATTCCTGAAGATTATTTTTCGTATATGATCCTTCAAGAAGTCTGAAAAGGATCTTTGAATGTGACAATTCCGAACACAGTAAACTTTTAATTACCAAAAACAGAAATCGGAAAATTAGAGAAATTGAATAATTAATTCAAATAAAACAAGTTTTTCTATTGTTTAATAAATGTATCAATAACGAATAAATAATTGGGAATACATACGCCAGCACTTGGTCTGGCGGCAGCGACCTAGTAATAGCAGACTGTGCATGAATAGCAGACAGCATGTTTATCAGCATCATTGACTACTGCTTTCTTTTGCAGGCTCCCAGCACGGTGCAATAGATGAAGAGGATCCACAGGCTGATCGGACTGGATCTTACTGAATCGCCAAACGCCGGCCCTAGCGTTTATTTCTCGATTTTTATTCTGTTTATATTGTTCTGTTTAAATAATAAACGATTTGGTTATTAGATGTATTTTTCGGTATTATTTATGGTTTACATTGTAGAAGGTTTTGATTTCTTTTTTCACTTTATTCAATAAATTTCTTTTTTCTAGCTTATTTTTATTTATTATTTGTCTTTTTGGTCTTGTTTGACCGGTTTTGTTTTTGCTTTTATGAAATAAATGATCGCTTGATATGGATGGAAGTTGATGAGGTCTCTGTAATCGTGGCCAGTATATTTGATCTATGAGGTCTAATTTATCATTGAGACTTGGAGGTGAGGAACGGTTCATTAAAAATTTCACTATTCTAGACAGTTTGTCAGCTTTGTTAAGATGACTTGATAGTAAATCTATTTTCAACCTAATCTTGAATTCTTCACATTTTTCCTTTATGATTTTCAAACGCCGTTAAATGAGTATGAGGAGAAGGCAGCCGTACTTAATTTCGATCTATTAGTTACTATATTATTTATCCACGACACCACAGATTTGTTACTACATTTCACCGTTATATTATTCATTTACCACTTTAAGCATAAATTTATGCCCTTGATAACTGATTCAAGGCCATTAATATTTATGTGCCTAACATCATCCTTCTTTCTTCACGAAGCTTCATTCTGTATAATTTCCACATCTACGGTGTGAGAAGTGGTTGCAACGTCTATATCCGAATTCATTTTTTTAAACACCAAAATTTATTTTAATATAACAATTCACATTTCTAAAACAAATTTTCCTGTTATTTTAATTTAATTATCT